>JAYMTC010000997.1:0-10107 GCA_036897605.1 Melianthus villosus
TTTTTTTTATGTAAATACAGGGTTATACAAAAGGATGATTTTTTTTTTCATCTAGAATCCACTATACTTGTTTTAGGAAATGTAAACAGTGTGTGTGAGACATGTGTATCTTATTATTATTCTTTTTGTAATCCAGGTGGATTAATATGTGTCAAGTAAATAGGTGAAGTATGAGGCTTTTGAGGGGTGACATCACGTCATTTCTCACGCCGATCATTACTCGAAATTCAGGTCATGACGTCAAATTAGTTGTACTAAATCAGTGTAAAAACTAAACAGTCAGTTACAAATATTAAAGTGAGTTTGGGTAACGTATTTGAGTATATAGGCAAAAAAAAATGTCAAACAAATATTAAATATGTGTACACAAGTATTTCTAGGAGATCGCTCCTTATTCTCTTAGTTTGATAGCGCTTTAAACAAATATTAAGTATAATATAAGATTCGAATTCAAACTATTTGGATGCAAATTAAATTATGATATATGAAAAAAAAAATTAAAATTCGCAAGTCAATTTATTATCAAATATGTTTCATCATTTTCATAAATTTATTTTCAAATGTTTATGGTAATTTTGTTTGTTATAATTTGTTTATTATTTTAATTTGTGTTATGTATTCACAATTAATTTGCTCGATTAATAGGTTAAATTAATAAGTTGTACATAAAGTTAGTAAAATAAGTAAATTACATATAAAAGTAAATAAAATAAAATAATATTTAGCCAATTGTCAACAAAATATTAATATTACTCGATAGGATTCGAATATTCGTATCTGTCGGATGACTCAGATGTATCACTTGATAAGATTCGAATATTCGTATCTGTCGGATGACTCAGATGTATCGAATGCACATTTTTTATATTATTATTTATTTATAGACGGTCGGATACAGATAATATCTATTTAATTCCAAATTTAAAAAATATATGCTTAATAGAATTCGATATTGTTAAATATTCTCTTAAATCATTTAATTTTCAAATTTGAAAAAATATCGCTTAAATTGAATTGAAAATTGTGTAATAGTCAAAGGACCAAAAACTTATTTAAACATTTTCTTAAATATATCACTTGTATTATAAATATCTGGCTTAAGTGTTTAATTGACCCATTAACAAATTGATGATTCCATTTTAAGTCATTTGACTCAATATTTAGTCCGTTAAAATTTGACACGTCAGCGACTAGAATAGTATGTCACGACCCGAATTTCGAGTATGACCGGCACGTGAATAAGGACAAAGTCTCTTTACCCAAGAACCCTATAAATAGACAAAGTTCCATTGGGCTACCACTACTAAAAGGAGACAAAAGTCTCACCTCTCAATATGTACACACCAATCTCAAGATGAGTATAGTAAATATTTTATAACTCAAATCATTTCTTTTATAAAGTTCTTAATTTACAAATATGACACCAACCAATCTTCTTGGCAAGCTAACTGTGTCCTGCTATCCTAATAACCTGAAGTTAAACAGGTGAAGTGTGAGTACTAAATACTAGGTGAATGCAACCTATACCACGGTCACAAGAATGCCTTAAAAATTAACAAACAAATAACTTATTATTTGAGTTGGAATGGACCTCCATCGAGGCTGCTTATATACCCATCTTATGAGATCAAGTCTCTCGTAATTCTTCCTATAAACTTATCTCAGAAGATAAATGAATCATCATTTATCTGCTCTCACTTTCATATAGTAACAAAAATAAACCATTAATGGTTGGTATCTATTTCATATACTCTTCATCTGTCGATCACAGAAGAGCCTAAACATATAAGTATATTGATATAATATCCTAACATCCACAATTATCTATACTTAAACACAGTCTACATATCTTTAGTTACATAACACTTAGTTTTTACTGGCGTCTCATTCCACCAGCCTAAGTCACAAATAATATTCATATACTATTAAGCATGCTTCTAAACATAACAAACGATCATCTCTTGCTGGATACCATAGATTACACTATTAGTTTCGGTGCAATAATACTCACCGAAATTTCATCAAATGCACCAAGCATATTATACTGAAAGATTACCATTATCATGGAATCAAGACACTGTATCTCATACCGCATGATTACCACTATCGTGGAATCAATAGTCGATGTATCAATATCATTCTGCTAGCAATACATGCATAACCATATCATAATCAGAGCATATCTCCCATATTTACATTTTAGCATTACCTATATAATTATCATGTATTCAATAAATTTTCTTAACTTTTATTGGTATTTCATTCACCAAGTTAATTGTCACATACATCCAGGTCAAAGCCAACATTACAGGTATTACATCTAGTAACTCTATGCTTCGCAATATCAAAATATAATTATATGCAAGTATTACACCTCACATAAAATTTCTTAGTTTTTATTGGTGTTTCATTCACCAAGCTAATTGTCAAATACATCCAGCTCAGAGTCAAAATCATAGGTATTGCTATCTAGCAACTATGTGCCTCTCAATATCAAAATATTTCTATATAGTTATATGCAATTATTACACTCACATAGCTTTTATTGGTGTCACACTTTATCAAGCTAACTCATGGATCAAACGGAATCAAGAAATGTTTCTAAACGAACCATATATTGCATTTTTCCGCAATTCGATACAAGCACACTCGTGGTGCGATACATCGCGGTTTTCGACGCGACCCGTTTTTGCACGACAAATATCGCAGTTTTAGGTCGTCTTCTCCAACTCTCAAGATCATCCGTGATCCAATCATCTGTAAGCGCGACTATGGTGCCTCTGCAGGATTTTTAGCCAAAAACTCAAGCTTAATCTTGCCTAAAATATATCCTAAATAGCTTATTTTCAAGCCAAATCAACCATACACATCATATAGGCTCATAAATTGAGCTCAAACACATAAAAAATATATAAAATCATCGGAAATCCATACATATCATCTTAAGGATTTATGCTAAAATTCCAAAATTTGACTATTTTCAGCCTATAAAACTTGTTATAACAAGCTTAAACAAGTAAAACATGTCAAAATACAATCAAAACACTCACATCGAAATCATGCTAACTCCGTTTTCAAAATCGACTACTATTTAAATCACCGAACAAGTTAAGCCTGTTTCTTTCGAGCTTTTTCATTTCCTTTTCTCTTCCTTATTTTTTTCCCTTTTCTTTTTTATCTCCTCGGCAAAGTCTGTCGAGAAAATTTCCCCCACCTACACCCCACCGAACCTTTTATATTAAAAAAAGCATTTGATTCCTTTTATATCCACTGCTTTTCCTTCCTGTTTATTTTAATTAAACACACCTCTATTATATAACTGCGTAAATTTAATCAAAATACATATTTTTAAATTTCACACTTAAAAAAAATATAAAATAGTTAACACACATGTAAGTACATCAAATTTATTTCACACACAAAGCATGTGTTTCATACATGCATCCGCCACAAAATATTTGAAAAAAAATTTATTTCACAAATAAATTATGGATATTTCGAATTTGAGTTATCACATAATAGCATAAGCGTATGCCTAACGAATGAGCTCGAATGAAAAACATATGATATTAAATGACTAAAATTATTTAATATTGAGTGAATAAACTTAAAACAGAATCTCTAATTTATTGATAGGCCAATTAATCGTATACATTTGTTGTGTGAGGATAGCATAAATAAATGATTATATTTTTACCCTTCTTTAAGTGAATCACTTATTACTTAAACGCTTTTTTTTAATGGACTGACAAAAGCTTGTATTACATGTTCAATAATTAATTTGAACATGTATAAAGTTTAAAGATGAAATATAAAATTACTCATAAATTCAAGGACGAAAACATGCAATTATCCATAAATAAGTAGGTTTAAGTACGTTTTTGAGAAAAGAAAAATGGAGAAGTGATCGAAAGATGAATTGTTTCTGAAAAAGACGGAAGAGGAGGGGAGGAAAAGGGAAATGAGAATAAAGGTGGAGGAGGGAGAAGCGGGAGGAGAGGCATCTTTAATTTAGCATTGATAAAAAAATATTTGAATTACATGTGTTTTTAAAGTTAATTTTTGACCGAAATGTATAATTGCGACTATACATAGTTGAGGGTTAATTGCTAAAATATCTAAATAATAATATAAATATTTGATATATCTTGACGAACGAATTAAATTGGAAGAGAAAGTGATGTGAATAGAATTTCACAGTATACTAAATCCGAATCACAAACAACACATAAGATTAGATCGCTATCTAATCTGATGTTGGAGTCTATAAACAAGAGAGACGACACTTCGGCAACACTTCGACAGACGTTTTTATGTCTGCCATAAATTGCTACTCATATATTCTATATAGGCAATTTATTGGGCCAGTGGGCATGGGTCTTAGCTGAGCTCACTTGAGCATTACCCAAGTACTTATTTATCTAAAATAAGTCTAACATCTCCAGCTTGCACAAGTGGATGAGCCTCTAAAGGTTGATTAGTGCATGTTCTTCATACATCCTGGTATACCGTGTGACCTTCGACCACGACAATGACGGCGAGCACATCTATGAAACGATTAAGTTTTCATAGAGGCCTTATACATAAATATGTATATGACTATGCCACTAGTCTAGATATGAATTTTTTTTTTCTTCATATTGTGCCATAATACCCCAGACTGTAGTCGTGATACAATAATTCACAATACATTTTTATACATTAAAGACTGTATTAGACTACATCAATACTCTTTCATAGTTACATTTGATGTAACTGGCTAGCCGATGAGATTGATCATTCATTTATATGCACACTATCAGTCTTCCCCCTATCTTGTATATCCGTATTATAAAATAACTGTTTTTCTAGACATACCTCGCTAGGATCGAATCTCTTACTTAATTTGTTAAAATATACTAGGGTAGCAACATCATTCCATAAATTGAATATACTGTCAAAAAGTCCAAATGATACTTTTAAAGATATATCTATAGATAAATATCTCGAATATCTCACACCATGAGGAGTTAGAGAATCTTATTGGCTATCAAACCATCTTCAAATCTTCTTGGTCACAAGCACACGTAGTATGAACGTACGTGCTACTATAAAAATTTTTTTTTTACCAATGATAAACTAAGAGTATATCTTTTCGTTTATAACTATGCAGATTTACCAATTTTTTTCTCTCACAAAATTGTGCTGAATCTCCATTTTCCCCTTAGGTACTAGACTCATCTCTAGCTTTTAACAGATTATCTAGACCTCTCAAAATCTAGTCTATCATTTTCAAATGTGACATGTTTCATGCGTGTACACAGGATCTTACCTTGAAAATACTGATCTTAATCAATAATTTTCCAGATGATTTTTCATTGTGAAAAGTCTAGTATTTTCCAAAAATACTTCTTGACTAGTCTAATCCTTCTACGCTTTCGCTGAGCAAAGGGCGATTGCTTGTGTGAGCAAGCCAATCCAAATCTGTTGACATACTGTGTTGCTAACAATGCTAGTTTAACATATAAGATCATACTTAAAACAAAATCAAACACTTTTATTTGAATTCGCAACAACACAAGGTTTTAGTACGATAAAATATAGTGATTGATAAAGTGAATTACACTATGCATAAACTCAGAGAATGTATGTGGGATATAAACAATACTCTATATTTAGGTTTAGTTAATGGATATGCTTCTGTATCACGGGTAAACACATATTTTACGATCACTTGTTTGTTTGTCACTCTCTAACAAAATTGTACTCTATATCGATATGTTTTGTCTTTTCATGACACTTAAGATTCTTACTATAGACTATGGTAACTTGACTGTTTTATAGGATAACGATGACCTTCTTCTCATCTTTGGACACTTCCAAATCCACTAGACATCTTGTCAGTCATATCCACTAGTTAAGTAGTACGTTACTTACTCAACTAGTAACTGGTGCTGAATAAGACACTTCTTATGACTATTGGTTCTGCTGTATTCCATCTTTTAGTTTTGAATCCCCTTGTGGTTTCAATGTTATTTGAAGTCCATCGATTTTGGGTGGTTTCAATCTTATTGCTTCAAGATATCTGCGTCGGGTTATAGACGATCTTGAAGATGTTTGTACCTAGTGTTATGGGTTTCTTGCATGATTCTAAGTTCGGATGTGAACTTCTGATTCAAAACTTGCAGTTTTAAAGATTTTTATTTGTTCTTGATTTATTTGATGAGACTGGTATACTTTGAGCTAAGTCAGTTGTGATTCATATGGATCCAATTTTACGTCTTACAACGAATAATATGACATTGTTTGATACCCTAAAACATCACAGGGGATTGGTTAAAAGTTGAACTAACTCATTGTGACCCTGCATGATATTACATTTTCAGTTAGCGTAGTAACTCAATTCTTGTCTTCACCTCAGACTGCTCATCTAGATGTTGTTCTTCGTATTTTATGGTGCCAAAAGAAAATTTCAAGTAACTGACTCATTTATAGAATCATGGATATTGCTCGAGTAGAATGATTTTCTAATGTTGATTAGTTGGGTCATTTATAGATCGGAAGTCTATTTATGGTTATTGTATGTTTGTGAGAGGAAACTTAATATCATGGAAGAGCAAGAAACAAAATGTCGTAGCACGAACAAGTGTTGAGTCTGAATATTGAGTGATGACTCATTTTACGTGTGAACTTATATGAGTAAGTAAGATACTCACTAAATTAGGTTTTCGAATCTCTTCCCGATGAGGTTATGGTGTGATAATCAAGCTGCAATACACATTGCTTCAAATTCAGTGTGTCATGAGCAAACACAACACATTGAAATAGATTGTTATTTTATTTGAGAAAAATTGTTTAACAATGTAATTAGCAGTGATTTTGTGAAGACCGAAGAACAACTTGCATACATATTCATAAAATCACTTAATGAAAATAAAGCAAATTATATTTGTAACAAGTTTAGCATGTTTGATATTCATGCTTCAACTTGAAAATGTGTGTTATAATATCTAGTTTATGTATTTATCTTGTTCACTTAGAACCCTTTTGTATCCATAGTATCTTGTATTGGTTTATATATATACAAGTCGCCTAACTTAATGAGAGTTACGACATTCTATTCATCTCTAATTTTTTCTAGAAAAACAAATATGTTGCCAATTTATCATTGTCTTTCAATCTATTTCCATATAATATACATTTATAATCGCAAGGAGGACAAGGCTAACTTAAAAAATTTACACTTCATAAAAGTTATGCTTAATCTTGTTCTGATACTAGACGTCAATTATCGGTTAGTGCATGTTTCTTGGTAACTCTCTCTTTTCTTGAAAAAGCAAGAAGCAAGATCGGGTCTCTAAGTCTCCAACTGAGTCTGAATATCGTGCTATGTCCTCTGCGTGTTCTGAAATTGTTTGGCTTCGTGGATTGTTTTGTGAGCTTGAGTTCCCCAAATTGAGCCTACTTTGATCCATGCAGATAACACTAGTGTTATTTAAATTGCTTTTAATCCATCATTTCATGAGCGTATCAAGCACATTAAAGTAGATTGTCACTCTACTCGTGAAGAATATGATGCTTCTGTGATTTATCTTCCGCATATCAGTACTGATCTTCAAACTGCTGACGTGTTTACTAAGGTTTTTTTCAAACACCAACATAACTTTTTTGTTGACAATTTGATACCAGTTGATCACCCAGCATCAATTTAAGGGGATATCAATATGAATAGGATATCAATTTTTAGTGCATTAGATGTCCAAGATTTATGCATTAAATATGAATAAAATATTAATAATTAGTGTATTAGATGCCCAAAATTTCGTACATGTAAATAAAATATCGGTAATTAGTGCATTAGATGATTACTGAAAATTGATTGTACAGAAATCTTTATTTAAGTGAGATCATCAAAGAAAAGACATTCAACCAATTTACTCAAAAAAATGTCATATTTATGCAAGCAGATAACGAGTTAATTTCCCACTTTATTCCCACTTCAACGCCGATCTAGTCAGTTATAAAATTTTTCTCAAAATATATTTATAAGTTGTTTACCGCATCTTATGACATTTTAAGGGGTCTCTTTAAAGAAGAAAAAAAAAGATCTCTTTGAAAGGCTATTACACTTGTAAATGATACTGAAACACTTGAGTAACTATTTGAGTCTGACTCAACTAATATCGAATATATACAAGTATCATATAATCAAGAAGTCGAGTTCGCATATAATTATCTACCCAATTAATAATTTAGTCAATGCAGAGCGGATATTGAGACGGGTACTTGGTTACTTGTCGAATTCTATCAATACCCATTTAACTCAATCAAAACCGACTCGACTCGAAACCGGCTCCTCCAGAGACCGACTCAATTAAATAAATTTAACATCATACATACCAATATGTCATAGAATTAATTCTTAATATTAAAATAATTGTTAAATTAAAGTATTGTTAAAAATAAATAATTATTGTTAGAATATAAGGAAATGTAATATAACGTAGTATAAAAAAATTAGGAACAAAATATAATATATTAATATCAGATATTATGTTTCCCAATAATGTATGTTGAGAGTATATAATATACATATTGAATCTATTTTCTATTAGCTTGAGTTTTTAGGATAATTCGTACTTCAACATGATATTAAAGTTTAATTTGTCCAGAGATCAGAAGTTTGAATTATGTGATCCACATTTATTCACGCATTTATTCAAAAGATCCATGGATGATCATGTTTTGTTACCGTGTGACCTGCTCAACGTATGCTTGATTACGGTTCACGATTCACGATTCAAACCCAATATTGACTCTCGTGTGAGGTGGTGTTGAGAGTGTATGATAATATCATTGAGCTCATTTCCTCTTAATCTTTTTATCCTAATTAGTTTTGTAGGACACCCAGCTGTTCTTTAACTTACATCATGCTTAATGTGATGCATGACAAGCTATTTAACTACCAACCGCTACATAGAGATGGAGATGTATAACCCTTCAAGTTATTTTATGCAGTACTATCCTCATCCCTTCTCCACCCCACAAGAAAATCAGAAGGGTATACTGACCCGTCTTCTTAGACGTCTCAATGTTTGCACCAACATATCAGGCTCTCGATGTATTCCAACCCAGCATCCGTTGACAAAAATCTTTGTAGCTTGTGGAATAACAGCAGGAGAAATTTCCTACAATACGAATGATTGTAAAATCATCATGAAAGTAAAATGAAATCAATAATATTGCAACATAATTTGAAAGTATCCACCTCAAAATTCTCTGTACCCCACTCTTCCAAAAATTCCAAAATTGGATCTGCTGCGGACCCAACTGTTATATATACCATCAGGGCAAGATTCTTTACCAACCCACATGCCTGATGAAATAAACAAAATTATAGATGTAAATTTCAAATGGAAGTAGTAAGTCGACATATCCCACCCACACAGGAAAAAGTTCACCGGGTATATAGATACTCACTTGACCTTCAGGTGTCTCTGCCGGGCACATCATTCCCCACTGTGAATTATGCAATTGGCGTGGTTTGGCCAATTTCCCTATTAAAAAAAACAATTAGCTGAAAGAGAAAAGAAAATAATAGGCAACTGTGCAACAGCTTGATGATGGAGATTGAAAGCAAAGGAGAATCATAACTACATGGCATTCACAACAGTTCTAAGAAATTCCAAATCTTTGGTTTTTTTATTGAGTCATTTAGTTTTTGCTTACAAGTTTATTAAAAGAGTTCCTCGATCCAAATGCTGCAATTTATCAATAGTTACACGCATTTCACAGCTTATAAACTATCTTATAAAAACTAACCAAATAGACTGCAACAAGATCAACCTTGCAGATAATTACTAGTTTTACCTTCACGGCCAATAGGAGAATTCAGTCTTCGCAAGTGTGACAATGTTGACGCATATGTCAAACGATTTAGTACCTGTAAGAAAAGAAACATTTATACAAGGGTTACCATTCGAGAATATAGGCTTTCTGTAATAAAAGTAGACATTATCAAAATAATACATTACAAGGCAATTACTGACTCAAACCTGGGACACTCCAGCTCGTGTACCAGCTGCATTTGCTTGCCCCCAGTTACCAGTAGCAAGTGAGTACTTTAGG
>JAYMTC010000998.1:0-10104 GCA_036897605.1 Melianthus villosus
TGAATTTTAGTATCTGAAGATTATTTACAATTAGAAATCTTGTCTTTGTCTTTACTAAATAATTTTTATATTTTCTAATATTCGGATTCGTATTTCGGATTTGGATATGCGGATTCAGATTTTAATTTGTAATTTAAGTAAATTATTTCCGGATTCAGATATATCCGAATTCAGTTCTTATTCGAACGAATACGTATCCTGATACGAAAAAATTATCATAAAGAATATCTGAATTCAGATTTGAATTCAGATATTTAAACGGATTCAGATATACCTGTATCTGTCCATTTAACATCCATTTACCGGCCTACTCATATACCACTGATTCTCAATATGACAACACTAGAGATGGTGAATATATCTATCTATTTTGTTGTTATTACATTACAAAATGAATTCAAAAGAAGACAAAACATTTCTAACATTTATAAACGAAGATTTATAAATAAAACATTTTATCAAAAGAAAGAGAATAAATAGTTTGTAGTACCACTAAACTATTACAAAAAAGTGTTCAAAATATTATTTCTAAAGACTGAAAAACTCTAAAGACTCTTAGATCTCCTACCATCTTCATGCCGCGAAGACGAAAATGCTTTGGAGCGTGCTCTCTTGGACCTACTCGCTAGCTCCGAAAAGAAACCGATGGTGGAGAAGGAAACCTCGGGGCCCTCGGTACCTGAAGATGAGAAAGAAACATAAGCATAGCATTAACATACATACGTACATACATACATATATACATACATACATACATACATATTGTATTGTGTTTACAGGCTTAGCAGAGCACGAGCGTCAACATTTTGGCAAGTCCTCAAATACCGGTCAAATTGTAACCGAACTTTGGAACCCATCTTCACGATGGAGTTCACAGTGCCCTGGCACCAGTGGAGCAACCGGGTGACACCAGCAGCAGGAACCTGTATGAAAGATAGTTAGAACATACAACATCAGCACAAAATAAAGGAAATTAGTGCTACTTTTAGCCGGCACAAAGGGGGTAATGACCACGTGCATTGGATGAATGGTTTAATGAATTAGTTGACGTTCATGCACGCGCATTGCTTGAATCAAGGGTAACAAGATTATCAGAAACACTGATTGAACGGGCAAAGCTCAAATTTTTGAGATACAGGGTTCACTAGAGCATCAGAAGGGAAAGAGACAAAGATGGCATAGAACTCCTCGTAGGTAGGGGTGATCTTAGTCTCTCCAAAGCAGAAGATGTGAAGTGAAGAATCCCAGTTTTAGGTAGTCTTGAAGTTAAAATTGCATGTTCAGTTCAGACAACTTAAAGAAAGGAAGCCAGAAGGGTTACAACCTTAAAGAGCTAAAATAGATTTCTGGTTCATGGATTGTACCCATTGCTTGAGAGCATGAAGGGTTTGAGCTTTACCCGAATAAGCGTAAGCTTGAAGGCTTCGTTCTTTTTGAAAGCTTGAGGGATTTACCCGAAGAAGCATAGGCTTGGGGGGCTTCATTATTTTTGAATGTTTGAGGGCTTTACCTAAAGAAGCATAGGATTGAGGGCTTCATTCTTTTTTAAGACTTGAGGGCTTAACCTGAAGAAGCGTAGACTTGACGGCTTCGTTCTTTTTGAAGGCTTGAGGGCTTTACCTGAAGAAGCGTAGGCTTGAGGGCTTTGTTCTTTTTTATGGCTTGAGGGCTTCATTCTTTATTAAAGCTTGAGGGATTTACCGAAGAAGCCTAGGCTTGAGGCTTGAGGACTTCATTCTTTATTAAAGCTTGAGGGATTTACCGAAGAAGCGTAGGCTTGAGGGCTTCGTTCTTTTGGAAGGCTTGAGAACTTTACCCGAAGAAGCGTAAACATGAGGGCTTCGTTCTTTCTGAAGGCTTGTGGGCATTACCCGAAGAAGCATAGGCTTGAGGACTTCATTCTTTTTGAAGGCTTGAGGGCTTTACTCAAAGAAGTGTAGGCTTGAGGGCTTCATTATTTTTTGGCTTCGTTCTTTTTTAAGGCTTGAGGGCTTTACCCGAAGAAGCGTAGGCTTGATGGCTTCATTATTTTTGGAGGTTTGATGGCTTTGCTAGCAGAAACACATGCTTGAGGGCTTCATTCTTTTTGAATGCTTGAGGGCTTTCCCGAAGAAGCGTAGGCTTGAGGGCTTCGTTCTTTTTGAAGGCTTGAGGGATTTACCCGAAGAAGTTTAGGCTTGAGCGCTTCATTCTTTCTGAAGGCTTGAGGGATTTACCCGAAGAAGCGCAGGCTTAAGGGTTTCGTTCTTTTTAAAAGGCTTGAAGGATTTGCCCAAAGAAGAGTAGAATTGAGGGATTATTTCTTAAAAGGTTCACTCTGTACCAACCTAGGTTTAGTCTGTACCGATCAATGAAAGGTTAAATAGAATTGAAAACTCGAAAGTCATAATTGGAAACAATTATGCAGATAGAAGAAAGATTTATGATTTGAATCGTCCGAAGATTTCAAATAAAGGCGTTGTATCTTTATTTTGAACGTGTTGCCCGAAGTGTAGAAAAAAGCACTGCATCTTTTTAAAGTCGAAGCAGAAACGCAACCCCAGTATAGTTCGAAGTGCATGAAAAGATGTGGGTCTTTTTAGCATCAAGAAAAAACACTACTCGAACAAGGTTCGAAGAAGAATAAAGTAAAGACAAGGAAAATCTTTACTCAGAAGAAAGTAAAGACCAGGAAAATCTTGGCTTGAAGCGCCAGAAGAAAGAAGATTGAAGTTGTTCCCTCTAGAACTTTTAAGTTGAAGTTGTCAATAGAATTGATAAGTTCAAATCAGCAAAATGAGGAAGGTAGTATCTCTTTACTTTTTGCATTGCATTGCATTGTGTGCCCGTGTTGCCCGCTTGCATAAAGAACTACGAATGGTCTAATTTAATTCGGAATACGTAGGAAGCTTTTATTAAAAGCTTGACCATGTTATGTTTCGTGTTGCATTTGCATTTTTTGATTTTTTCGGTAACGTAAGAGCCGGTGTACAAAATTGGATGCATATAAAAGGACTTTAACTAATACTCACGTTGTGTAGATGTAGTCAAAGAGGAGTAACTGTAGATACATGATTCTGTGCCACCTGATAGTCAACATTACCTATCCCCGATGATAGAAAAAGAAGGGCTTGATTGATAAAAAAAAAGGAGGAAATTGTAATCTATGATGAATGAGAGTTTGATTTTTCAAAGAAAAAGTTTTAGGAGTAAATAAATACTAGAATTTCTATTGCTGCACAATGGTTTAATTCTTATGGTTGAGGTAGGTTCGTGGTTCGAATACCGGAAAATGCATTTTATTTTTAAAATGCGGAACCTAATCAGTCTGTACCAAGTGAACTTTTCCGAAAAAAAACAATTTTGTAGAAATCTTTATTTTTGTTGTCCATACGACCTAGACTAGGTCGGTACAGAGGGCACAAAGTTGGTATCGACCTTGGCCTGGTCGGTACCTAGTAGATATATATTTTTAAAAATAAAAATCAATTTTAGACCCTTGGATCAATCTAAGAGCATTTTCATCCCAAACCCCTATAAATAGATGTCTGAACCATTGCAACATTCATTCAGAAAAACCAACAGAAAATATTAGAACATCATGGAGAAAAAAGAGAAAAAAAAAAGAGATAAATGAAAGAAAAGATTTGTGAGAAATCTTTAATATTCTTGAGTGATCTTGTTTCCTATTCATTCAAGATTGTATGTATAATTTCTTTCTATCAAATGTAAGCAAGGATTTGAGGGAAACAATTGTGAAAATCATCTTGTTCTTTAGTTTTTTTGGTTGTTTGAGATTATGTTTTAACATTATATTGCTTGATTTTTATGAAATTCATCCTGATTGATAAAATTATGAAAATTTACAGTGTCTACACCTTTATCATGGATAGGCTTTGTAAAATTTTCAAGATGATTGGCTCATGTTTGATAGGTCTTTCAAGCCTCCAAACATGAGACAGAAGTGATGTTTGAAAATCCTGCATCTACATCTTTCCTTAATTAAAAAAGCCATATCTCAATTTTAAGAAGGATTTCGATCTAAGAATTAGTGTTTTGAAAATCTTGAAGTTTTATCTTTATTTCCATTCTGGTTTTGTTCAATTCCGATTCTTTATGAGATGTGGGTTATTTTTACAAAAAAATGCTGTAAAATAGTTCGAATCTTCGTTGTTTATTGGATTGATTTGTTTAAACTTTGAGATGGCCGATTTGGACTTTGGTCCCAAAATAAGTTGTTTTACTTATATAATGAAGTTTCTGTTAGAATTTGTTTGCAATTTTCCTCTGATTTTCATATGATATTTCGAATGGTTAAGCATGACTGATATTGGGGCGTAGTGAATCTTACAGATTCAGGTGATCTGTAGTATAACATTTTACTGCACATATAAACTTATTTGGAAATTTATTTGATATTTTTTGCTGAAAATATAGATGTTTTATGAAGCTTTTGGCACTAGTTTTGCATCCAAATAATTCTTTTGAATTTAGTTATGATTTTTGCATTCATACACCTTAATCTTGTTGATCAATTTTAATAAATTCCTTTGGCAGATTTAAACTCGTGTTTGGCCTTATGTCATTTAATGATTGTTTAAATTTAGTTCATGAATTTTTACAGGCCCCAAATATAAGTCGTGTTTAGTTATTTATAGCTTAAAAAGTACTGATGCCTTGCTGGAATTATATTTCTTTGTTCCTCTAATGCATTTCTGAGTATGCAAAGGAAGAATTTCATAGTGTGGGGGAACCACCTAAATGGAAATAGGCCGTGAAGCCTTGACGGAAATAAGCCGTGAAGACCTAGTTCCAGTTAGGGTTGACTATTTTGTTAATTCATTGGTTGTCGATTGTTCCGTCGGTTATGTTTGTTAATTTATCTTTTTTGGTTATCGATTGTTTTGTCGGCTGTTGTTGTAATGATAAATAATAAAAATTTAAATCGCTTTCCTATCTTAGGAGAACCCTATGCATGATTGTGTGAGCCAATCTAGAGTTAGCAATCACGAACCCAATGAAAGCCTATGCATATTTAGGTACCAAACCCATGATAGAAAGCATGAACTCATAGATGCCTAAGATGACCCAATATGACCACTTAAGTTAGGTAGATCACCCCACATGGTTAAATAAAATTGGAATTGAGTGATTGGTTTATCACCTCACATGCTAAGATAAAAATCAAGGGCTTTGCTTGTTACATTGCGATACATTTATAAATCTTATAAACAAACTAGTGGTCAAACGTATTTAAGAAGCAAATCGAGTCGAGGCCAAGTTTATACTTGGACGGATCGGGGTACCTAACACCTTCCCCTTTCCGTACCCATTCCTCCAAACCCTACAAGATTAATTAAAATCAGAATCTCTGACTATTTGGACTTATGATGAATTCTCTTGTGGTTTTCTTTATTACCGATTCAAAATAAATGAGGTGGCGACTCGAACATGTTCACTCCCCTAGGGTGAGTTCTTATCGATTTCATTTGGATCCAACAAAAGTAGTTTTAACAACTTTGGGGACAGACCGAGAGAATGACGTGAATCTAGATCAGTTAGTGATATGTGCCAATCAGAACCTTTACGACATCGACTGTGGCCAATTGTATTGTGCAGACATCATAGGTACACGCCACTAACACTGCCTCGATTGGATCTGAATAAAATTGACAGGAACATGTCGAGATACCACCTCATTTATTTTTGTAAAGGGTAATAAGGAAAACCAACACGAGACTTTATTGGAAGTCCAAAATGGCCTTGATATTCTGATTTTATTAATCTTTTCAGGATTCAGAGGAATGGATACAGAAATGAGAGGGTGTTAGGCACCCTAATACGCCCAAGTAAATTTATAGCATCTACTCAGTTTATTTCTTGAATACAGTTGACCATAAGTTTTTTTAGTTCTAAATGCATGGTAATGCAACAATCTTGATTTTATGTTAACATGTAAGGTGATAAATCAATCATTCAAATCCAATTTTATTTCAGCATGTGAGGTGCCTGACTAGCAAAAGTGGTCATCTTGGGCCAACTTAGGCAAATTAGTTCATGAATACTATATCATAGGTCTAATCCAACTAGTCATGCATAAGTCTTTTCTTGATGGGGTTCACGCTTCACTAATCCTAAAGCTTGGCTTACACAATTCATGCATGGGTTATTTTCCTAAGCTAAGGAAAACATTAAAATCTTTATTAATTACAATTGTTACAATAATTAACAATAATTAAAACCCTAATTGGTATTAAGCCTTCTCGGCCTAACTCCATCATGGTGGTTCTCCACACCACGACGTCCCTTACACATTCAACAAACACATTATAGGCACAAAATAAACATAAGTAAATATGCAAATGTTAGTCATTAATCGAAATTGCCAAGTGTTAGACAATTTCTAGCAAGGCAGGGGTGAATTGTAACAAAAAAAATGACTTAACAAATCAAACATTCAGGTTCAGTAAAAATGTCAATCTACTTCAATCAATTATCTTCAATGGTTCTTTACTGACCTGAGGCAAAAAATGAGGTTCTAATTGTCAAACTAATTATCTAAATTAAGAGAGACGGATTGGGGTATATGCACTTTAAAATTCATAGGAAATTGTCAGAAATCATTTTGGAGATGAAACAAATACTCATAGATTCTCAAGACATATTAATTGCAAGGAAAAATCATAGGCAAGTTAAAAGGAAAGTTATACATGCATGCAAAAATGTTTAACTCAGCCTATCCCAAACTGTTCTATTTACACAACCTAAAAAGCTTCTCTGATAAACTATTTGAAACAAATACTAAACACCAGAGAAAAACTAAAAGAAAAATCACAGAAGTTCCTCAACCTTTATAGGATATTTTCTCTCTAGGGAGCCTTTTCTAAAATCGGCCATCTCAACAAAATTCTATAAGGAAATGCATCTATCTCACGCAGTTTTGAGCTATTTTCTTAGAAAATTCAACATAACATGAAATCAACTCCAATATCTTTCAATTCAGTATGAAAACAAAGATAACATATCAAGGTTTTCAATAAAATAAGCCTCATTTCAAAACTATTTTAGATGATTTTACAAATAGAGACATAAGGAGCTTGTGATTTTTCAGACAACTGATTTGCCTTTTGTACAAAAGTTCAATTGACCTATCAAATAGAGACAATTTATCTCAAATTTTTTACAGTCTTTACATGGATAAAGGGATAGACAAAATGTTTTACAGAGTCAATAAATTTCATGAATTTAGGAACTAAGATGAAATTTATAAAATACAGGAACAAATTCCATTTTATAGGTCTTACATATATGTTTTATGATAAAATGACACATATCCCTTGTATCATTGTGCTCATTACAAGACCCTAAGAAGTAATTTGGACTTGTTGGATAGGCAAAAAAGAAAACAAGAAAGACAAATGAAAAACAAATAAATGAATAAAGAAGAAAAGAGTTTAGAAACCTTAATCAACCAATTCCCTCAACCATTACATGAATTTGGTAGGGAAAGAAGTATAGCTTTAATCTTGGATGCTTGGAAGGGATAATTTTCTTATTAACTCACTAATTCTTTCAAATTCTCACTAATTCACTCCCTCTTTTCAATTCCGAACCACAAAACACCTGAGAGAGGGCCTCTATTTTTAGAGTTTGGCCTCTAATCTCAGTCTTTGGATGAGATCCAAGGGCAAAAAATTAGACACATGTCCCTCACCCGCTTGGTCAGTACCAACTAGGTATGCTCAGTATCAACTAGATCTAGTCGAGGCAGACCATAATATTCCTCGGTACCGAAAAATTTCCATAGAAGACTGGTTGTTACCGATTTGTTTCCTCGTGACTTCTCAACGGTTACCTGTGCTCGGCACTGTCCACATCTGGCGGTACCGACCAGATCTGGTCGGTATTGACTGGATTTCTATTCCATAAATGGGATGTTGGTAATTCAGTCCAATCTCAGGATTTCTTTTAGGGCTACTGCATTTCTCTAGGCCCTGAGCGACGCGGTACCCCTCGAGGTTTTCTTAAGCCTTTCTTTTAAAATTGATCCATCCAAGATCTCGGGTTTACCCCTTCCTTTAAATACCATTAACCAAGCCTCGAATTTTATCATTGGGAACCAATGAAATCATCTGTTAGGTGTAACGGAATCATGTGTCTACCGTTGCCCATTTTTTATTATATCTACACAACGTGAGTGTTAGTCAAATTCCCATAGACAACCTATTTAGTGCATTGACTCTTACGTCACATAAACCTTAAAAACACAAATGCAATAAAAAATTAAAAAAATGGTTAAGCTATATGAAAAGCTTCCTACGTATTCCAACAGATATCAGACTAACAGTAGTTCTATGGATGTGGTAACACAGATAATAATACCATGTAAGAAACAAAAGATATTGTTCTTCTCCTTTTGTCGGGAAAGCTTCTAATATCCTGTACTATTTAACAAATATCACACATATGCATCAAATTTCAAACAAACATAAACTTTTTTGGTTACTCATGACATTTTCTCAAGGTGAATTTTTTTATATAAAACAAAAAGATCGCATCTTTAATTCTTAAGGCCCCAGGTGAATAAAACCATGTCTATTCTATTCAGTGAATCGATGAACCTTTTAAGAGAAAGAAACTAAGTGACTGTTTGTTAAAACTTAAATTTATGAGTTGGATTATAAAGTCTGTATTTTTATAGCTGAAAATATTAAGCTGCTTAATTCAAATAGTTACAAACTGTTTGGTAACAAAATTTATCTTATATATAAATATCATCAATTTCAGTATTTGAATATTCTAAGTATTATTAACTTTATCTATGAGTTACAGTTTATCATTTTTAATTTTAATAATTTTGAAATAAATATGTTTTAATAGATAAATCCAAAAAAAAATATTAGTTTATTCAATTTTAAGACTTAAGTCACATCATTTTGACTTAAAATATTGTCTTATTTTTAAAACAATTAGAATGAATTAAGTGATAGGCATCAACATTAACAAATAAGTAAAAAATTTAAAATATCTTAAATACTTCAAATTAAGCTCTCAATCAAGTTAACAAACACGTTCTAAGTCTTTAACTCTTAAGGCTTGAGATAAACACCTCAAGCACACTCCCCTACTCCATTGAACCGATGACCCTTTTAAAAAAAAGAAACTACATTTTTACTCTTAAGGCTCGAGGAGAAACACCTCAAGCCTACCCCTCTTCGATAAACAGATGAACCTTTTAAGAGAAAGAAACTAAGTCTTTACTCTTAAGGTTCGAGGCGAAACACCTCAACCTTACCTTTACTTCGATGAACCAATGAGCCGATGAACCTTTTAAGAGAAATAAACTAAGTCTTTACTCTTAAGGCTCGAGGTAAACACTTCAAGCCTACCTCTACGTAGATGAACCTTTTAAGAGAAAGAAGCTAAGTCTTTACTCTTAAGGCTCGAGGTAAACACCTCAAGCATAACTCTGCTTTATCTAAAAGTTTAGTGGGTGGGGCATGCACCCCAGGTTTCAGTGATCTATAAAATCTTCTCAGGAATCTTGTCCTGTCTCCTGCACGCGGGCAATATGTAATTGGAGGCGACTACTACTCTGGTCGACACCATAGCGGTGTTCTAATCATTGATCTGGTGCTATAAATAGTGGGTTGTGGGAGTATTCAATCCATCCCAGTCTTTCTTGCCCTTTACCTTCTTTGACAAGATTTTGAATAAATTGGCTGAATGTCTTGATGATAATTTCCCTTAAATAGGAGTTTATGTACAACCTATTTTAAGTAATAATCTAATGCACTAATTACAAATATTCTATTCATATGTACAAATATTTAGCATCGAATGCACTAATTACTGATATTATGTTCACATTGATATCCCCCCCCCCCCCAAATTGATGCTACGTGATCAACTAGCATCAATTTGTCAACAAGAAAACAATGTCGGTGTTTAGAAAGAGCCTTAGTAAACATATCAGCAGTTTGGAGATCAGTAGTGATATGCGGAAGAGTGATGACATGAGCATCATATGATTCATGAATAGAGTGACAATCTACTTCAATGTGCTTGGTACGCTCATGAAATAATGGATTAACATCAATTTGAATAGCACTAGTGTTATCTGCA
>JAYMTC010000999.1:0-10100 GCA_036897605.1 Melianthus villosus
CAGAGGCACAGCCTTTTCCCCACACTAGTTTCCAAGATGAAGTCATTTACTTGGAACAGAGCTTGCCCACTAGCCTCTGTTACAGAAAAGCATCTGTCATGCCCTCCAAATTGACTTCACATTCTTGGCATGTTTTCACTGCTAGTGATGATCATCAATCGCATCCCTCCCATGATCTGTTTACAGTAGAAGTGTGTATGACTGAGCTCGATGTTGTTCTTGCCCGCAAATTTTTCCAGCGAGCCGGAGATGAAAAAACAGGGGATGCTGCGGGAAAGGAGATGACCCAATTGACCGGTATTGGAGATATCAATTCAGCTGCCTTAATCTGCGATTTCGCATTCGACCCGTGTGGATACTCTATGAACGGCATTGATGGCGATCGGTATTCAACAATTCACGTTACGCCAGAAGACGGATTTAGCTACGCCAGTTTCGAGTGCGTGGGTTCGGCATATAACGACGGAGATGACATTGTTAGAATGTTGAAAAAGGTGGTGCAAGTGTTCCGTCCGGCGACCTTGTCTGTAGCGACTACTTGTAACAGCCATGAGGTGTGGACGAGAGTGGCAAGTGCCTTCGAGCCAATGGGATTGAAATGCCGGAGTTGCGCAGTGGATGAGTTCCCGGCGGCCCACAATGTCGTCTTTCAAACCTTTACTACTCGAAGATAGTAGGAGGGGATGATTTGTTGGGTTTGAGCGGAAGGTGTTCGATGAAATGCCAAAGGTAAAATGAGAAGTGGGTAGTAGAGATGTAAATAGGATATAATGATAATGCTTCCCACTAAGGGTTAGGCTTGTCACGCCTAAAGATTTTTGAGATTGTGTAGGGAGAAGGGGATTAAGGGCTATGTAGCTTGAATTAAGGTGGTTTAGAATTTTATTATCTAATACTCGATGTGTGTCTCACAAGGTTATTATCAAATTTTCTCAATTCTTTTCCTTCATTTCTATTTTCATCTTGTTTGTTTAATTCATTCATTTTCATAATCATAATTAATTCTATTGAATGATATTTGATGCGGCTAAAAATGAATTTTAGCCGACCACTAAATTAACTGGTCTGGAGAAAAGTGGAACTGTTGATAGCTCCAACAAGTAACATGTATGATCTGAAATAAGACAATGGTTAGGAGGTATCGGCGGTGTTGCCGGCGTGTTACCTCCGACGATCAAGTCAGTGAGGGTTACTTAATAACAATGAAGATTGTTAAAGCTTTTCAGTGAGAACAATGCGTGTACCTTTTTCCCCTGTCGTTTGTGGGGTATTTATATGGATATTTGCTAGGATATTTTGGGTAAATCTCACCAATTGATTTGCCTTATCTTTTAGTTACAACTAATTGATTTCATCTATCAATTAGTTGACTTGCCTTATTCTTTAGTGGGAACTAACTGATTAGCCTTATCACCATTTTATATTCCTTCTGTTAGTGAGAACTAACCGATTGATCTTATTTTTGGGGTGAATTCTTAGGGATTGACAGTAATGTAGGGATTTATAGTGTTTCCCTTGATTCTCGCCCTTAACTCTTCTCCAGTTGGCTCTTGGTGGTCAACGAGATGCGTCTCGTAGGCGCGTTGAGTAGGTTGTACTCTACCTCTCCCTTTTGTCTGCAAGGTGGTTGCGGGCGCGGTGCTGATGACTGGTCTGCCTCATCGTTCAGTCATCGGCTCAGGGTCTTTTGACAGTTCCCTTGCCGAGCTCTGGACTGGTGTTATATGAAATGATGATTGGTCGGACTTGGTCGATGGTCATCTGCTTATGTCCATAAATTAACTGTCTGACCATTCCATCTTGTGTCCGACTATTGGTCGGATGTGGTAATATCATATGCCGACAAACCTTGTGCATACATTTTTTGCTCAAGGGTTTAGTTTACGAGTTCTATTTTTGTGAACTGACACTTTTGATTTCCTTGAGTGGGACAACAATTTCAAATGCCAAGGTGGGCCTAAGGATCTAGGTGGATACTGTTGTAAGAGCCAAAACATAACTTTTCAGCCCCACATATAGTCTATGGTTTGTCATTGAGACTCTTGAATGTATTTAGATTGACACGAGGCAACCTTTGGGATTTTCTTTAAAACGCTTAGACTAACTTCTGGTTACCTACAAAAAGGGGGGAAGGGGAACACTTCTTCTCTTTATGCATTCTTTTTGGAACAAAAACTCCATTGTTGCTATGTGTCATTCTGAACTCAAACTTGCCCTTTAATAAGTAAGTTCTCCTTCTCTTTTCTTTGCTTTCTCGAATATGTCTAAGAATCCGAGCCAAAACTCTTCCAGTGTGAGCCAATCTTCCAAAAACTCTGAAAACCCAGTCCATCCTATGCTTGCGATAGAGTGTGGGGAACACTATCCCCAGGCCTATAGTGTTGCTCTTGTTTCCCATTTGAGATATGTTCCTCTAGATAGGAGTAATGTTTCCTAGACTAGGAATAATCAAGAGAGGGTTTCTGAAAGAATTTATGAGGTTTTCACTATTTTTACTAAGGATGAGGCTTGTGAAGCCATGGACCTGTACAACCTGAGTGAACATTGTGTCGTAAAGTGTTCCAATCGTAAATCATCCAACAAAGCTTTGGAAGGGGAGCGATGCTTTCACTTAGCAGTGTTCCAGGTAGGAATGAGAGTACTCCTTCACCCATTTATCCACTCCGTGCTGGGATCAATATCTCCTATTGCTAGGCCGTTCCCAATTTTTGGAAAATTTTGCTGGGGTTCATTACTACTTGTAATTCATTGAAAAGACCCTCTCCATTACGATTTTCCATTTTTTTCCTACACGTGAAGCATATGGGGAGTGTTCTATGACGACCCCATCGAAGAACGCATGATGGAAACCATTTTACTTCTTCCTCAATGAGCCAAAATAGGCCGACAAGTGGGGCTTCCCTAGGGATATTAGGAAAGCTGGGATATACGAGAACCAGTCACCAGCTTTCCAAAGGCAAGATGGAAATAGTTTGTCACTTGGAGAGTTTTATTGGACCTTGGTTCAGGAGCTTATGACCTCTAAGAAGTTGACGGCCTTTGGATTAGAATCTGACCAAAACCTAACTTCTGACGACTAACTGACATCATAGTAAATGTTCTATTCTGATGTGTCTGACTTGATTTATGGTTGATGTACCCTATTCTTTTTATCCTTTTGCCGTTAGAGCAGGATTCTACATAAGAGAATTCAAGCTGCAGTGGCAGCAAAAAAGGTAGCTGCTCGCGAGGCAGCCTGATCAGCTAGTAAGAAACATGTGGCTGGTTCTGCCTCTACTCAGGCTCCAACGTCTAAGCCCCTAGACCCTGTGCTTATGAAGAGGCGTAGAGTTCTTATTGGGGACGATAATGACGATCACTCACCTCCTACAATGGAGAAGGGTGCCACCCAGAACTCTCCCGCTACTTGTCCTACTATTGACAAGGGTAAACTAGTGGTGATTAAAATTGCTTAAATGTCATATCACCCTCATCCGCCTGAGGTGATGATGAGGTCTCATTCTCACCCACCTCTCGGTGGTCCTGCCCCTGGCGCCAGAGTAGCTTTCCCTTTAATTGATATAGACGTCTCGCAGTCCATGAAGGGTCATGACGAGGCAAAAACTGAGGTGATTAGGGTCATTGATCTGGAAGGCCTGAGGTACCTCTCCCAGACTTCTACCCTTCAGGTAGATAATTTAATTTTTTTCGTTGATTTCTAGTTGGGTTGTACTGATCTGTTCTGTTTTGTAGATCGGTTACGCCAACAGCGATTTGCGCAAGCATTTAAGAAGGCCGATGACAGCGAAGTCAGCGATGGAGGCAAAAATCTCTGAGTTGGAGAAAGAGCTTGTTGGGCGGCTAAGAAATGGGACCATGCCATAGGGGAGGCCCTATCATCGAAGTCATTAATCGAGACCAAGCTTCTGGAGACTGAGAGAACTTGGGAGCTGTGATCAAGCAGCTGAATGCCTGTCGGGGCGAGATTCAGAAGCTCCTCAAAGATGCTGAAAAGCGTGAGGAAGATTACGCTGCGTCCCAGGATACTCTTTACTAGAGGGAGCAAAAGCTGATGTCCGAACGAAGGTCTTACAATAAAATGGTGACTGGACTGAGGAAGGAGGTAGTTGAGCTGAAGGAGAAGGTCATCGAGAAAAAATATGATTTCGATTCTCAAATCCAGCGTCTGAAGGAGAAATTTTCCAACTCTAAGAAAAGGTTGTTCAAGACTTCAAGGCGTTTATGGAGATGAAGGGTATAATAGCTTCTGCCGAGGAGGTTATGTACCAAGATGCCATCAGGATGTGCTCAAAGTTCCTCTACCCTACTTGGTCCCAAATTTTAATTTGTGGAGGCTTCAGTTGACGGGGGCGATGTCTCTAGAGGAAGAGAAGGAAACTTTTGCTCCGATTCGTGAGGATGTTAGTGATGACCCTCTTGACCCTGGGCCTCATGCTACTGGCCAGCCACACCCAGGAGTTCCTGCTGATGAGGCTCCTACCACTGTGCCTTGCCCTGTAGCACCTACCGTTGATCCGGTCTTGCCCCCAGCCACTTAATTTTGTATCTATGTATCAGTTTTTTTTTTTTAATAAAAGTTATTTTGTATAGACTTTGTAGTTATTTTACTTTTCAACAGAAATTAATTTAGATTTTAGGCGAGTGTGATTAGCATTTTGGCCCTTATCTTAGATAGAAACTGGCTTTAAAAATCTTATATAACTTAAGAAGGTCCTGGTGTAATAAAACCTTAATAGGTGCTCCTCTTGTCGTTGTGTTAAACTTTTAGACATTGTGATTTTTGTAGTCGTTTACTTTATAAAGTTGGAGGATTGCAAACCTCCTTTCCGTGATTAAGGTTTTAACAATTGTTCAAAGTGCTTAGAGAAGTGACCCCTTTAGTAGTTTGTGATAGGACTGGTCCTTTAGAATCAAAACCAGCTTTTTCCATAGTCATGATTTTGAGGAGTAAATTGATCCTACGTATCAGCCATTTTGTTTAGAATATAAAAAATAATACAATCATTGAAATTATTTCATGAGGCTTTGAGCATTCCATGAACTGGGCAATATGTCTCTGTTTATAGTCTTAAGGTGCACCGTACTCAGGTGAAGGCGCTTGTGGACTATGTATGGACTCTCCCAGTTTGAAGATAACTTGTTCCGCTTCTCGGTTTGCCTTAGGACTAGGTCGCCCACTTGGAAAGTCTTTGTCCTAGCCTTGAAGTTGTGGTGCTTGGTTACACTATCTTGATAAGCTGCACTCCATATTTGAGATTCATCCCTAAGCTCCTCTAGTAGATCCAGATTGTTTTTGAAGGAGGACTCGTTGCCTCTTTCTTCAAATAGCTGAGTTCGAAGGGATGGTTCTCCGATTTCTACTGGAATAATAGCTTCGGTTTCGTAGGCCAACCTAAAAGGGGTATCTTAGTGGTTGTTCGAAGAGTCGTCCGATAGGACCACAATACATTTGGCAGCTGTTCGGCCCAATTCCCTTCGGCCATAGTTAGTCTTCTCTTGATTCCATTCAAAATTGTTCAGTTAGTTACTTCCGTCTGTCCGTTGGTTTGAGGATAAGCAACCGACGAGAATTGTTGACTTATTCCTAGACTGCTGCAAAATTCTCGAAAAATTCTTATCTATGAACTGAATACCGTTTTCTATTACCAATGTCATTGGAATCCTAAATCGGCATATGATAGTGCTCTAGATGAAATCTTGGATTCTCTTTGCTGTGATGGTTGCTAGTGGGCAAGCTTCTACCCATTTGGTGAAGTAATCAATAGCCACTACTAATAATTTATTCTGATTGGTCGTCATCGAGTATGGTCCTTGGATATCTATTTTCCATTGTGTACAAGGCCACGAGCTAACCATGGTCTGTTACAAAGAGCTAGGGACTTGCTATATTATTGAATTTTTTTGGCAACTTTCGCATTTCTTAACAAACTCCTGAGAGCCTTTTGCTATGGTGGGCCAGTAGTATCCTTGCCTGAGCACTTTGTGGGATAGCATTCGATGGCCAATATGGCTACCATAAATTCCTTGATGCACTTCCCGTAGGACATAGTTGGCCTCGTGTGGTGCCAAGCGTTTTAGTAGGGGGGAAGTAGCCGAGCTCCTCTTGTATAGAGAGTTATTGACCATGGTGTAATGCGCTGACCTCCTTTTTAGTTTGGTTGCTTCTGTATAGACGTAAGGTAATTCTAAGTTGACCAAGTACTTGACAACAGGGATCATCCAACTATTGGGTTATTCGATGCAAATGATTTCATCTATGCTGGCCAGGTAACTCGGTTGCTCCAGATAATGTAAGTTTTCGTTGTCGGATGGCTCAAATCCTGATGACTTTTTAGCAAGAAAATCAGCCTCGATTTATTTCTCCCATGGTATATGTGCAATTCTGAGTTTAACAAACTTTCCCTGCAATATCCTGACTAGTTATAGATACTTGCTCAAGGTCTCTCTGCGAGTTTCATACTCGCCCAGGACTTGTCGGACCACGAGTTGAGAGTCACTAAAGACTTGAATATTCTTAAGCCCCAATTATGATGCGAACCTTAGTCCCGATATCACAACTTCGTACTCGGCCTCATTGTTTGTTGCCGTAAATTGAAAGCTTAAAGCATGGTAATACCTATCATGTAATCCCCCAGTCTCACATCGGAAAGATGTGGATATTGTTTGTAATATATAAGATTTCAATTCGACTACTAAGATTACCAACTTGTCATGACTTTTAGGTGGGCCTGTGATGGGCCAAGTAGGTCCTATGGTGATCTTGGGACAATAGTATTGGGCAATTCGGCTCGGTAGTATGGGCTGTCGGGCCAGGTCGTTAGAAATGGTATTGGAGCCAGGTTAGTTGGGTTTAAGTGTGCGAGCTAAGTGTCACATCAAGAAAAGATGGGGGCCACCTCTAAATTCTCACACGACCGGCAAAACGATTCTGGATTCAATTTGACTATTATATTACCAACTTGTCAAGACTTTTAGGTGGGCCAAGTAGGACCTATGGTGATCTTGGGATAATAGTGTTGGGCTTTCGATTTGGCTCGGTACTATGGATTGTCCGAGTCGTTACAATTTCAACCTTCAACTTTCTATCAATTGTGCCAAGTCGAGGTTCGCTCAGACAGTCAGGCTTCGGCTTTCCCCTCTCCGAGGTCTCACTGTGCTCAATTTATATAACAGATTTGCTAAGTGCAAATAGAACAAAAACAATCAGCGCTGAGTATGCAGAACTGAACCAATCCGGACTTTAACAACCTCTGCCGGAGAATGATGAAATAGTATAATCTCATTTTCATTTAATAATTCGTTTTCTCTTGTTGTTTTTTAAAAATGATAGGTAAACTGAATTTAAATTCGAGAAATCCACATGGCATATCTCTCTTCATGTGAGGCCAAATCAGAGTGCATTATAGAATTATAGAGGCTATTCTGGCATTGTCGATGGCGTGGACGGCGAGTGCATTATAGAGGCTATTCTGGCATTGTTGATGGCGTGGACGGCGAGTGCATTATAGAGGCTATTCTAGCATTGTCGATGGCGTGTACGGCAATGGTGAGACGACAGTTGATTTGATCGACGAGGTGGGTGAAAGTAAGGTAGTTGTTAAAGGTGAAAAGCTCGAGAGAAGAGGGATGAGGGGAGAAGACAAGATGGAAGAGAATGAGAATTAAAGTTAAATTTTTTCCACCTTTACTCCTCGTTGAAACCGCTACGTCGACCTCATGTTACTCTTAACGATAGGTTTTTAATGGAATGATATAATTTGCAACTTTTAGAAAGTTAAAGCGTGTGAATGAACGTTATTGAAGTTTGTATAATTTACAACCATATACAATTAGCCAAATTTCCTTCAATTATTTACAATTAGCCAGATTTCCCTTGGACATAAATTCACATATATATGTTAAATGTTTAAAAAAACAAAAAAAAAAGGTTTCTAGTCTAATAAAATTAGGTATTAATATTAATATATACTTTAAAGGACAAATGGATGGTTCTCCATATATGTAAATAAAATTTTATCAAAATATTTTATGGGAAATGTCTGCATTTATGTCTGTTTCATGTCTATTGCCATCCTATTTATAGCATCTCAACAAAATATATGTGGTCTCACCAAATTCCTCATATTTAGGTAGAATTAGACCTGTTTACAACTTGGCTTAAAGGTTGTCAATTTATTAGCTTCTGAATAACAAAAGGAACAGATTTAATAGCCACATCTTTCCTGCAAATAATAAAATCAGGGTTACCTGAAAGTTAACTTGGAAAGACATGGTCAATAATATTTTGATTTCTATACATGGGTCATTATACATGAGTTCACAATAAATAGTGGAGATAAGATGACTCCAAAAATAGAAGATAACATATATGAGAGTCATAATATGTATGTAAATAATTTGGATGCAATTCAAAATGATATCTTGATGAAGACCAAGATGTGCAGAGCTAAAATGTAGCACACGAATGCAGACCTTAGTAGCATGAGCCATTGCTGGGCCTCAGTTTTGCCACCCATATAATGAGGCCTGCTATGGGCGTAGGCTGTTATGTCTGAAGAGGTATGTCCCTTCTCATAAATGCTTCTTGACCGATTTCTTGTAGCATTTCCCTCTACATTGCTGGTATCGAGTCTTCTCCACAACCCATTCAATCTTTCTAGCTCGTCTTCCTTCATATGAATCTCACTGACTAAGCCTTCTGCTTGTTCCTACAGATCACAAGATTAAGTTGTTGAAAAACCATTCTTAATAAGTGGAAGCAGAGGATGCTCACATACTAGTAAGAGTACCATTCACATAACTAAAAAATCTACATTACTGACTTGTTTTGATGCGAGCTGCTCAATTAGATCCTGGAGTTGTTTAGTCAACATCTTCTCTCTCTGAGCTGAAAAATTGAGAGTGCTTTATGTTAAATGGTTTATATCCCATTTTCAGGCACACTAAACTTACAATAATAGATAAAAAGGGTTTTTAACATTTTATCATGCAAACTATGTGAAAAACGTAGTCAAGTAAAGTTCATGTAGGATTGTCATTGATACGACCATGCACCAAATAAAAAACCATGAATATCAGGTGCGAGGCCATGCCACTTATTTTACTCTTAACTACGAGAATTCAGAAAGATTTGAAATCATTTCAAGTCTTCACAGATAAGCCTTCTTTCTTTAATTAAAAGTATATTGTTGATATTAGTTGATTGCAGTTCAGATTAGCTACGCAAATATTTCCTACTGAATACCATTAAGCAATTTTGCTTTCGTATTACTACTTGCATAAGAAGCTCTGCAGTGATGTTAATCATAGGATAATTCAAGAACTCCCGATAAACTGTTCATTAAATCCCATGGAACTTCCTTAGTACCCACGTTGTAGCTTCAAATTCCTGGTTCCCTAGTTCCAGGCTTAATTCCATAATGGGTTCATATTTTGACTTTTGGTCACCATAGTATCTATACTATCCATTCCAGAATTAGTACCTAAATTAACCAAAAAATTTCAAAATTAGTTTTCCATCCATTATAAAAAGTTTCTGTCAAATTTTAACAGTAGTTTTTGGTCCCAACCCAATTCAGTTTACCACCCATATTGAAAACCCTTCACTCGGTTCAATTTTCCCCTTGTCTCAATTTGTTCCAATCCAACTCGAGAACAAATTTCTGGGTCTTGAAGATATCTTCAAAATCAACCCCATCTTTGTTGCGCGAGTAAATCACAGAGATGTTGGAAGAGAAAGCTATGGTAGAGGACACAGACATGCCAGCAAAGATGCAGATGCAATCCCCCTGAAATCGTCGAGCAATCTTGCATAAACTTCTCTAGTCCGTCATTGAACTCGTTCCAAGCATCAGGTGCAGATTCAGCCTTCTGTTGTGGATATTCAAAATCTGTATCTCTCCCAATGTCTTTCCCTCACCACTGCTACTGCCACAACCGCAACCATAGTTATCAATGGCGCAAGGCGCAAGACCCCTCTAGAGCATAGTTGTCAAAGGTGCACCAAGGTTCAAAATCCTTTTGGAGCCACGGCGCAAGGCGCGAACTTTTGAAGATAAGACAAATAATAATAATAAAATATTTAAATATAATTTAATTAA
>JAYMTC010001000.1:0-10094 GCA_036897605.1 Melianthus villosus
ATCCATACAAAAAAAAAAAACACATCAGTATTTTACAAACACTAAAGTAGACAAAAAAAATTTAATATATATTTGTGTGTGGGTGGGTGTCATATTTTATAAATATTTTACTTAAAACACAAAAAAAACAAATGAACAATATCATTCTTAATCAATAACAAGTGGAATAAGAGAATTTTCTGCATTCAAAAAACAGGCTATTTACCCAGTAACCCAAAATGCAAGTGGATCTAGTGCTGTCCAAACAATTTTTTTTCACAAAACGGGCATTGAGCAGCAAGGGCATATTTTACTTCTGCATCTAAACACATCTTAAATGTCTCCCACTTTCCATAGAAATGAAATTAAACATAAACCGTTACAGAAAACGAAATTTCTAAGAAAAGAATTCAAAGGAGTGCCCAACATATGTCTGTATCTACTAGGTCACTTTTTCTTTTCTTGAAAAAAGTAAACTAATATCAAACCAACTAAGAGCGAGAAATGTGCTTCTTAACTGCAAGTACCATTGAGTAACATATCTTCCAGTCTACAATGGAAGCTCCTCTTTAATTCTTCTTGTCATACTTCCATGCTCCTAAAAATGATTAGAAAGATAAAAAGGGCGTTACTCAGTAAAATATGACCCCGCCACAGCATTATATATCTGTGTATAATGGCCAAGTAAACAAAATAAATGTGACCACATCCAGCCTGTACCATGATACAAATTACTATTACAAAAGTGAAGAAACCCGAGTGAGAACCATTCTCTAGTTAAACACTAAGTCATGTTTAACACTACTGCACGACAGATTCTAGAAATATCCATCAACAAATTAGTTTAGTTTTACCACAGAGAAGAAGTGCTGATAACTTCATGAAAATACTATCTTACCTCACTCATAACTCTGTCCAAACACCTCAAAATTGAAAATCCCCGTGATACTTACCCATTCCGCTGTAGCTCGGTACCAACAACAAAATGTTCATTGGCAAGTTTTATCAGAAAAAATTCCTACAGTTCTCCTAGTTTACTTAGCTATCATGAAGAACCACTAAAGAAAACCAACCATAAATAAGGAGATGGCATCCCTCATTATAAATATATTACAAACATATGTTGGCAGTAAAGAGCAAAGAATACTTTGACAAATGCATGCAACCTTACCTGGATATAAGTAAGCTATTTTCTCTATTTGAACACATCATCACCAAACCACCCAAAAACTCCAAAAAAGTACATAGCCCTGCTTAAAAATGTATTTTTGCGTTGTCTAGAAAAAGAAGTTCGATTAGGCGAGACAGCATCAGCCTCTGACCAAAACTATAAATTTGAAGATAAACTTTCTCTGTTCGGAGGAAAAAAAAAACTTTCATGTAACATTATTCAAAGCTTCAGAGTTGTATGTTACTTCTAAAAATTAATCCGAAAATTGGAATTTTGTGTTTTTCACATCTTTAAAGCAAAACTCAGTAATGCAAGCTATTTGGATGAGTTTCAGAACATGGGGGAGATCTATTCTGGTTTTTGTAGGAGAAAAAATGTTAATTTTTGTACATCAATAACCTAAGCATGTAAACTAAAACACATCCCACTCATTTTTATAGCTTTATTTCCATATTGCTTAAATACAACAACGAGCATCTCCAAATTAATACCTAGTCAGTCCAAACCAACCTAATATCTAATATTCAGCTATGTAATCCATAAATTTGAGCAAAAGTTACAGGGATGGTAAGGAATTCAACACAAAGTAAACCAGTGAGATGACACTTCACAAGGAACTGGACAGCACAGAGAATGAACTTAAGGATACAAATAAGGATACAGGTTCAGGTAAAACTGCTGAAAGCTGATGACTTCTTACTGCAAAGTTCTGTGATAAATAATGTAGAGAAAAAGAAATTTTAATTCATAACAAAACATACTAAAAAGAACGATGTCAAGAATAACTCACCAAAATTGTTGAACAATCGACAAACTCATTTGGTAACCAGAATGATGCCCACCGCAGAAAGCTTTTAGTTCATTCATCAAGTTCTTTGGAATAAAATTTTCCCTTTCCTTCAATTATGCTGCCAGTCAAGACATCATATTCACAAATGCCGGTACTCTCTTTAGAATCATATCTTTCGTCCAATGAATTTTGTTCGAGATAATCTGGCTTATAATATGAATATGTGTTCCTCCGTAGCCTAACTTCTAACTTGTGATCATCATTTCTTCCATGAGGACCATTCCCAGAATTTGACACAGAAGGTGATCTGTCTCCATGATAAGTGGACTTGCTAGAGTATGGCCATTTCGTTTCATGATGCCTACTTCTATTCACCATATCATCTTGTTCCCTTAAACGACTACCCCTTTCATGCGACTTGCAGTGACTTCTGCTTCTATCCGGGCTTCTTGAATAATGATCTTGGTTATATTTGTCCCTACTGTAACTTCTCCTCCGATTTTCTAGGTGCCCACGGTGCTCATGAGATTTTGGAGCAGAATCCTCTAACCGGGTAGGCTTTCTCATATCTTCAGAGTGCAATGGTCTCCTATAACGGGATTGGCTACCACTTGTCGGTTCAGATGATTCACGAAAGCTTTTCCTCATCTCTTCAGTGTCAATGGTGATGTCACCCACAGAAGGATCGGATGGAACAATCCCCCTCTCTTTAGCTTCCTTCACAAAGCACCCAATACCTCCAGCTTGCTTTATATCTTCCATGTAGTCCTCTATTATATCTCTTGTCACCTTTATCAAGAAGATAAAAAAATATATGCAATCATTAAAACCAAAGCATAAGATGAGTTGCAATTAACACTATACGAAACAAATATATGACCACATTGTAAATCATTCGTCCTTATCTCAGTATTTACTCAAAGAAAATGAAAACTTGGAATAATTGTAAGAATTATTGCAAGAACTAAAACCTTCTCAACAAATTACATGTAAAGGAAACCTCTCTGTAATGAACAGATATGAACCACCCGTAATGTAGAAAAGCACAAATTACTAAATGACAACCTCTAAATTACCAGAGCATGATGTAAAAGAAAGTAAATAAGCTGGAGTAAGGGAGCCTGGGATAGAGCAGGATGAATGCAATGCACAAGGTAAAAGAGAGAAAGGAATGTAAAAATAAAAGAGAACTTTGTCCCTTTATATATCAGCATCTATATTGAATTCTCAGTACATGGCATGCTCATCTAACAGACATCAATTTTCTCAAGTGACCTGCAGCGTTTGAATAACTAGAAGCCAATTTGATGGTACCGTGGTAGATAAGTGAGATCCATAATGGGAGCAAGAATCTGTATCCTAAGGTTTTTTTTTTCTACCTGCTTTTGTACTTGGATTAGTACAAAAAGTAGGCAAGAGAGAAGAGTGAAGGTGTAGTTGACCATCATAATAAGTATTTGCCGCTGACCTGGTTAAGTCGTTAAGCAATTCAAGCCCACCTGATGAGAACGAACTCTATCTTTTACAGCTGTGTTGTTACACATGAAAATTCCTTGGAATCTGAGTAACCTTCTAATAGGGGCTGTTAAGAGTAACAAACCGGGATATGGTTCTGATCATTTTTTGCATACAGATTTCTTAGACAATTCAGATCTTTCTCCTAAAATTTCCAATCAGATCGTGCATATAAACTTTGTCAATATCCCATGAAACAGTCAAAAACACTTGAACCAAGTGGCTGGTTCCAATCCTGGGTGGGGTAGGAGGGTTACTCCTTGCGGAAGGTAGCCCAAAATTTAATAGCAGTTAGAATTTTAGCCATCTAAACTATATCTATTTATTAGCGTAATTAAAATATATTTGTACAAGAAACAAAATTTTAAATCACCTCCAACGTTGATCGCTTCAACTTCTTGCCACGATATGACATTCTTCGACGTTTGTAATCCCTCTCTTCAGCAAGAAGTTCTTCCCGTGTCTTATGCTTATCTGTTTCCTAATTAAAAGAAATAAGGAAACAAAATTAAAGAGAGATCAAATACTGAAAGTTTTCATTAACCCGTTGACTGGAAGACTTCGAACCTCTTATGGAACCATATCAAACGAGGACTTTCCATGAAAAAATGCTACAAAACGTGGCATCTGGTGTGATATATATGAGAAACATCAAAACTTTGCGGACTCATGCTAAAATCTCTTAGTTTATCTTTTCCTACTCTTGGATGTAAATATTACAGGCTGTTGAAAAACTCAAAAATAAGATACTCCACAAATTATGGTCCATTTATCATTTCCTACATACACATTATTCCAGGAGCATATCTATCCTTTTTTTTTTGCAATCATACAGTAAATTGTAATTTCTTACTAATATTAATAATCCGGCCTCTTAGTTAAGTTACTTGCAATCACAATTCATAAATTAAATGATTTATTCTTGCTAATTTTCATAAAATAATGATGTAACGGAATACCTCGTTAAATGCCTGGTCCCGAGGACGTCCATCGTGCTCAATTATAGGTCTATAATTGGGTCGATTTTTCCGCTCCTCATCAGCTCTCTTCGAGATGTAAGCATGCTCTGTCATCCTATATATAAAGATGAAAGCCTTAGTATAAGACAATCCACATTTCAATAAGTTTGCAACTAGTACATCTGTCAATCAATAATACTGTCATAAATTGTATATATAACGTATATATATACACACAGACAACCTAAAAAAGTCCATATTCTTTTTTTAAACGTGAATGTGGTAAAAGTGCAACATCAAACATGAACTCTATATTCATCGCAAACATCACTGTTGGATACCACTATGACAAATGAACTAAAATAATATTGATGATGCATTTCAAGCTACATATTTACAACAACAAAGAGAAATGAATATATGCCAACATATTTCTCGAAGGCCTGCAGACTTGTTTGAAGCTACCTAAAAGGCTAATAGCCTTCCTAAAGATACTTTCAGGTGGAAGATTTATTGACTGTCATAAGTTCAGATATCCTACTAAATGCATTAAGAAGAGTTATTAATGGTACAAACTACATGAAATAACATCATGGAAAGACAACAAGCTAAATCATACCACTGAGATCTTGTAGTTGATTGAGGAACTTGTGATGCCCTGATCTTTCCTTCGACCAATGACCTTTCTTGCAATGCAGCAACTGCTGCGGCCACTTGGGAAACATATATGATGCCGCCAAGAGTAGTATCCCCTACTACAACATCTGACTTGGAGCCTATACTTCTTTCAAGTGGCTCTTCAAGTGTGATATCTTCCTTATTATTAGTACAATTAGCATCTAAACTCTGCAGAGCTTCTTTAGAAGTAGAAGATTTAGTCAGCTTTTCTTCGGGGGTAAACATTAACAAACCCGATGAAGATGCTAAAATACATTGTTTAAGCAACTCGACACCTAGAAACTTTCCATTCAACTCTCCATATAAAACAGAAAGCTGAGTCGTTAACCATGTCAAGACTTGAACCAACACAGGACACTTAAAACTGTTATTCACCAAATTAAAGTCAATATCTTTCTCCCTTTCATTAACTACAGTGTTCTGCACACCAAAAGCTTCTCTTACAATTGCCTTGAGACACAACTTAAAAAGCACAAATATATGCTCACTCATATGCACATCAATCACAACACCATATCTAGGTGAATTGACAACTGCACATCTCTTAAAGTCAAACTCTTTAATTGCATATAATCCCATGAGTACCCTAAAAACCCCATGAGAATATGCACAAGGATAATCATTCCAAGCCTCAATTTCACTCTTCACGGCCCACAACTCCGAAGGCAAAAGCCTAATATGATTTCCAGCATACTCATTAATCTCCAGACCACCACAAAAATTTGCACAACCAACTAACAGAACCCCAGGAACAGTAAAAGTTCTCTTGGAAGCATCTGTATCAAGCATGTTAACAACACCGGGGCAATCTTTGTAAAAGAAATTCAACCCAAAATTACTGAACTCGTCTAAGCTAAAACAATAATCAACATTCAAATCGAGCGATGCTTGCACAAACTGTTTCTGCTTCCCCAATTGCACAGAGGACTCAACAGTTTTCGGGTAACAAAGAGAATCGAGAAGGAAGTCAGTGTCGAGATCAGGAGATTTAGCGTGAGGGGAGGAGGGGCAACGGAGAAAATGGCGGAATAGGGCACATGGAGGAACGCGATGGTGGTTATTGAAAGGACAAATGATGAGATTGGTGTTGATTCGATCAGTGCAAATAGATGAGTGGTTGAAGAGATTGGAGAGAGAGTCAAGAGTGTTGTGAGAGAGGTGGATCAGGTCGTTGAGGGCGGAGAGTGTGGCGGATAAATCAGGGTGTTGTTGGGTAGAGGGAAGGTTTTGGGGAGAAGCGTAGAAGAAGTTAGGGTTAGAGTTCAAGGGAGGGTTTTGCGGATTAATGTAGGGAGGAAAGGGGGTGAAGGATTGGTTGGGGAAGGTAATAGATGGAGGTGGTGGATCCATGGCAGATGCAGAAACTACAGAGAGGAAAAAAGAGAAGGTTAGTGTAAAAGTTACATTTAAGATAGCTGGTCGAAGAAGAAGAAGAAGAAATCAAAAAGCATTCAAATATCACAATTCTCGACTTACACATAGATCTACTAAGTCTTTGTACACAAGATCTAATCAACAACTAAACAATTTCAATCACAACAACCCCACTAACCTCCAAAAACACCCAGAGTGGCTAAATTCACAACACCCATAAGAGCTAACAGCTCCCACACTATCTGTGATTTAAACTGTCATCAAAGTATTTGATCAAGAAAATTGATCAAACAACACGAAAGTAGGCCAAATTGATAATAGGAAATCACCTTATCTGATTGGCTTAAACCCTAAATATCAAAGAAATAACGGAACGCAACTGAACCTTAGATTTGTAAATGTATTTAGAGAATGTGGAGAGAGAGCGAAACCATGCGCGTTCTTACAAGTCTGATATAGAGGAGGATGAATGATACTGAGAAAGGCCAGATTTTTTAATATTATATATCCCTCTGATTTGTATAATGCCATTTTTGCCCAAATATTATTCACAAATGACGAATGTGTCCCAAAACTTGGTTAAGTTGTCATAAGATGATGATGACGGATCTCGCTATATTCATGTAGTTTAGCCCAATTCTTAAAATGCGGCCCAACGAAAAGCCCAATTACTCCCATTTATTTTCCTCTTCACCAACACCAACCGAATATTTTTGTCGATAAAAAAAATCATCATTTTATCAATGGCTGAATGGTCTCAACTCCCAAGAGAACTTCTAGACGTGATCGCTAAACGCCTCGACACTCCCTTCGATCATATCCGATTCCGATCAGTCTGCAACTCATGGAGATCCTCGATTCCCCCAAAACATCGCCGTCCGATCGGCCGTTTCCCAATTCTCCCCAACGACGGCATATCCGACACCACCTGGGGTTTCTACCTCTCAAAACGCACCGTTTATCTCCTCCTACCTGCCGGAGGTGGCAACGGGTCCACTCCAAACGGCTGGCTGGTGAAGGCCGAAGAAGACGATCCTCAACGAATGCATTTGTTGAATCCATTGTCGAGATTTAAATTCCATATGCTACCCGATGAATTCCCTAAGGTACTGGATTTGTCGAATTTTAGGGTTTTTGAATTAGGTCAAGAGTACGTTCTTCAGTATGTGAATTATAGGCCAACTCGTAATTCGTTAGGGGATGCTGGTAATTTGTATATGGAGAAGGTTGTTTTTACTTCGTTGGAGAGTGGAGGGTTTGTTTTGTTAACAATACATGTTTCTGGTAAATTGGCTATGTACAAGTCTGGGGAAAAGAGGTGGACTATAATCCCGGACATGCCTTCTCCGTATGATGATGTTATGCTGTTCAAAGGGGATTTCTATGCTGTGGATAGTGCAGGTAGAACTGTTCGAGTCGATTTGTCTTTGAATGTTAGTTGTGTTGCTCAACCCCTGTTTGGTGGTGACAAGAAATTTTTGGTTGAATCCCGCGGTGAAATGTTGTTGGTTGATATGTATTTGAGCATTGATGCTGATGGAGGTGTGGAGTTTGGTGATAATCTGATGGTTGAGCAACTTGATTGTTTTATGACAGAGAGGACTGTTCGGTTTAAGGTTTTTAAGTTGGATGCTGAAGTGCAGGTATGGGAGAATGTGAAAAACTTGGGGGATCGAATTATTTTCTTGGGTGATGATTGCACTTTTTCTGCATCCGTTTCTGATGTTTCTGTGTGCAAAGGGAATTGTATTTTTTTTGTGGACAACTTCTTTCATACGAGTACAGGTGAAGATGGTCCGGTGCATAGCAACGGTATAGGTGTATTTGACTTGGAAAGTGGTAGTATTGGCCCTTTAGAGAATTACCCCAATTATTCTGAGTTGTTTTGGCCACCTCCACGATGGATTACAACCACATTGGAAGTAAGTTTTGGTTTTTTGTCGCTATCAGATTTTTAACGATTGTGTATGGCATTGCTAAACTGCTATTGATCGACTCTTTACTCGTTAACTAAATTTTCCTTAATATTCATGGTCTAATTTAAGAAATTCATGGTTCTGTAATAAGTGTTCTAGTTTTCACGTTAGCATCGGATAAAATTATTTGTTAGAGAAAATATTCTAAGGTGGAAAGAACTTATTTGTCAATACAGCTGGAAATGGAACACCTTGACGTATAAATCAGTTTGAGTGCCCTATGCTCGTGTGATGTTAGCCTGCAGGCCTTCCATTTTATGGTTACAACACAATTGCTAAGTGTAAGTTCTTTCAAACTTTTCAAGGGCCTTTCTTGACCCGGCAGACTTCGAACATGAGCATTTATCCCCTTTTGGGGGCTGTTTGAGGCATGGACCACTGGACAAGTCATTGTTCAGCATAAACTTTGAGACTTTAGAACATATGCAGTTTACAAGTGGGAAAGGTAGTATAATCCCTGCATGTACATTTCTTGGAGAACCTTGGACTGAACTTAGGCGAATATAAGCGGTTTTATAGCACAGGCTCTTGAGTATCTTTTATTATAATATACATCTTCATATCTCATTTTGATGAGCTGATCTTGAGTGATATGTGGTGGCAACAACTTTCCGGTTGCAGACAATAAACTTTCTTTAAATTGATTGCATTGCATATCAATATACCTGTATAGTCAGCAGCCCTATATTTAGCACTCTTTTTGTCGTTGTTGGTATTTCAATCCATGTCATGTAACATATAATTTCTTCGAATGCAACAGATGCAATTGCAAGAATTGGCCTTATAGAAAGATTATTTTCTTTCTTTTAGTACCTATCTTAGTGAACTTTTGTATGCCTCAGCTTGCAAGAGAGGATGTTCTAATTGAATAAACGTGTAAGTTTCCTCATCTTTAATGCTTCTCTTTACAAAGTGAAATGATCATTAGCTCATTGTGAACTACATGAAATGAAACAATATTCTGCTCTATCATGACAGCTTTGCCAACAAATGCGGCACTGGGATTTGATTGGCTATAATAGAACCGGCTTCATTGGCTGATTACGGATGAAATTTCTATCTGCTGAGGATGCTAACCCAGACCCATGTTACACTTGTCGGAGCTACTGGTATTTGCAAATGTCTTCAAGGTTATTTGGTCTTTTGTAAATGAACTTATGTTAATTTTTATTGCGAAAGTGAGATTTGCAAAGTTCACATCCCTTCCCCCTCCCAAGCCCCTAAGATACACACCCGAGCATAAAAACTGAATAAAGTGTATTATTTCCCTAGCAATTTACTGCAGATTAGTGTATTTTCTTATAGTCCAAACCAGCCCTTTGTTGGTTGAGAAAGGTAGCCAACTGCTGTATTTTTTTTATGGGAAAAGTAAGTAGGTGGTGAAAACCAATAAAATGGATACATATGATCAAAGAACAACTGCAGAATTTGAAAATTATAATCTGGCCCGCAGCTGCAAATTTTTTTTTTTTCAGTTGGTTGGATTTTCATAAATTACATGTATATAATTAAATATTTACTTTTTAATTATGATTATTAATATTATTTGTTAATTTTTATTGTTTTATATTCTTGTAATTATGGACTCCAATGGTTTCAATGAGTCTCCTGACTTCGAATACATGATACAACAATTAAGAATAAATGCATTA
>JAYMTC010001001.1:0-10093 GCA_036897605.1 Melianthus villosus
GCTTGCTTATGGTCCACGCTTCAAGTCCATTGTTAACTCTCGCGGTAGTTCAACAAGATAAAATGAATGTCCTTTTTTATGTGAGGTTGTTTTAGATTATGGAACATTCTACATAATGAAGTTCTTTAAGCATGTGACATTCATTTGTATGGAATTATTACCAAGGAATGCTTCTGGTATGCCCAAATACGATATACATTTGTCTTATTTAGTATTATATTTGAAATTCTGAACCCATTACTGTAGTTTTTTAGTGTCCTGTGGCAATATACCAAAGATAATTGTTACTTGATGCATATTTTTCCCTTTTGTTGGCTTAATTCTAATTAGCGTAATATGCACTCTGGATTTTTGTGACATTTCAGAGTTTGTTGAGACTGAAAGAACCTGCTGTTTTGTTGCGCTGCCGGGAAGATGACCTGCAATTGGTGGAGTCTGTTTTGGATTCAGCGAAGTATGAATACGCAGAGAAGGCCAAAGTTCATCCACCAGAGATAATTGTTGACAATCATGTTTATCTTCCTCCTGCTCCTGCTCATCATAACGCGCATGGCCCATACTGGTATTTCTCAACTTCTGCATCCTACTTACCGTTTTATGGGACTTTCGGAGTATTTGAAAGTGATTCAGTGGTTTTTTTATTTATTTAAATTTTGGATAACGAGTTTAATGTATTACATTTAGTTGCTAAAATTTTTAATCTAGTGGAAGTTTAAGAGCATATTTTCATTGCATACAAGGTCTGGAATTGGCGGGTATCATATTTTTGCAGTGTTATTGAAATCTCTTGCTCATATAGACTATTTCTTTGTTCAGTTCCGGAGGCGTAGTGTTGGCTTCTCGAGATGGAAAAATTGTGTTTGAGAATACTCTTGATGCACGATTGGATGTTCTATTCCGGAAAAAACTCCCAGAGGTAATTTTTATGATATTGGTAAAATTTGTGTTCCTATCAGCAAGCCTTTCTTTCATTATTACGTGTTCTTGCTCCATTAGTGTTTTTTTTAATTATTCTTCAATTTTAACATATCTGGTAGAAATTTATAAGTTCAACAAGGTAATTACGTGTTTAAGTTTTACATTTGTACTTTTAACATCTGAAGTAGTTTTTTGTCCCAAGCAAAAAGAGAATTTTTTTTACTCTGATTTCACTTGATAGTCTTTCTCAAACTATTTTGTCAAGATTAATGATATATAATTCATTCAACATTAAATTTCCGATCCTTAGTTTGACAATGATAATAGACTTTTTCTTAACAAATCCATAATTACAAAATGCCATAGAATGACTAATATATTGAAACGGCTTAGACTAAGTAATTGTTATAAAATAGACATGTTTGGTTTCAGAACCTCTTCATAGAGGACAATTGTTTGGATATGTGTTGGCCATTCATTAAAATAATGTTTTGTTTATTGATTTGTTAAGACGGGAGGGATCGAAGCCTATACGGACCACATTTACACATACTGTATTAACAAAAACACAGAATCAATCTCCCTATTTACAAGACTCGACTAACTTCCTGTTGTTTACAAACCCCAGAAAATCTGACATCCATTTTTGATATGAAGTTAAGAGTGATAAGCAATAAATGCTAAAGATTCTGCAAGCAGATTATCTTGCCTAAGGATGTGTGGAAGTGAGATGTTTGATGCCCTCAACTGATTCCGTACATGTATCTGCCATGGGGCACTGTTTCATTCCATTTTCTACCTTAACTAACGTTAAAAAATTAGATCCCAAAGTGACTTAACTGTTATGCAAAATCTGACAGAATGCCACACAAGCTAACAAAGCATTGGCTAGTGCCGTTTGGAGCTATAACTTTTTCTTACATAGCAGCAATTAGATCCCACGAAATAATTTTGAGGCAATAACAACCTATTCCACAAGTTATCACCGTCAGATTCGTTTCCTTTTTGGGTGGTGTCACGACACTGGCCATGATAAATACCGTGCCATTGCGACCCTCGCTCCCCTCTCTTGGGATGCCGAGAGCCTGCCCGTAGAACCCGGGTGGCCCTACGGCAGTGGAGAGCCTACATCATGTCTCCCCTAAAGAGCATTCTGGACGAAAACTCACTTTGGGATAGTAGACATTGATTTTTCCCTAATTTCATGCATTTGTTGAAGACAAAGACACCATTATTAAGTTATATATTCGCGTGTTTCCTGCCTCGAAGTAAGACAATTGATTATAGGTAACGCTTTTGCGTGAGGGGGAGTGTTGAAACTATAAGTTCGAACTTTTAGTAGAGACGGTTATTTAACAAGTGAGAATCTGCCTTATTTATAAATGTTGGTGGGACTTTGATAAGAAGATCCAGGCATCAATACTTAGTACACTAGGTCAGTTCCTATACTTCCAGATTTCATATATACTGGGGCTAAAGTTAATAACCTTCATTGGGTTTATGTGTTTTGGCCAATTGAAAATTGTTTTATCAATTGCATTTCATTTGTATTATCATCAATGCACGTAGAATTAAAGCTGTGATGATCATATTTTTAACGTTGCAATCATCTGTGGCCTCGTATAACCAAGTTTACGTCATACTGCAGATTCGCAAGGTTCTCTTCAGTCAGGTTGCTGCATGATGACTTGGAATGTATGCACCTTTATTTAAGCCCCGAGGAAAAAAATGGTCACTGAATGAGGATATACGGCCCAATTTATTTGTGTTTCTTGATTTACTGAGTTGTTTGGATTGATGTTATTGGACTAAACTGTTGGCAAAGTATTCATTTTAATAATGTATTCAATATTCAATGATCTTGCTTATGAAAAATATGTCACAATTTAGGATCATACATTAAATTTTAAATTCTAATATTTGGATAGTATAAATAATACTCAAGTTATGAATTATTTTCAATTTTAAGTCGGGGTTAAATTTTTTAATCGTTTTACCCCTATGCAGTACTTCTTTTTAATTTTGATTTCATTTTAAAATTTAATTTTCTCTCATCATTTCTACTTTTTCTTGATCTTGATTTCAAATTTATTTCTAAAATTTTATTTATATTTTAATTGTTAATTTTATAGTTCTTTATTTATATGTGTATTCGTTATGTTTAATTAATTCCATGATTCTTTTTTAGGAAGATGGCAGTACTATCGTATTTTATTGAAATGAAATAGGACTTTAGCCTTGCCATTTCCACGTCACGGTGTTTACAAACTTATCTATTTAGTCTGAATTTTCCTATACATCAACATACCAAAATAGGAAAAATGCCTAAACTTTCATACACGATGCTAAGTCAATTATCTATGTTGTCGGAATTGTTATAGTTTTCTATGTTATCTATTGTTATAGTTTTCTGTGTATAGTATCTTTCATTGAATGTATTGATTTAGCCAAAACATTAGTAAACTTCCTGTTTCTTTTGTCTCTCTATGTACAATATGTCTACTTTTATAGTTTGAATAGCTTTCACTAGGTTTCTGATTTGTGATTTGCCAGTATTTTTTTTCTCCTGCTTGTTTGGTCTCCGATGCAAAATTCAAAATTAGCTTAATTTCTTTCTCACGTCTCATCAAAATTAGTTTTGTAATTTCGAGTCGTTGGAGGATACTATTTAAATCACAGGAACTTTAATTATTGAGATTCTCATGGTTTACATGTTTATTTTATCTATTAATTCCATAAAACCTTCATATTTAGAATATGTCTACACTTATCTGGTGTTTAATAAATCGTTTAAACATAGACATACTCTAAATATAAAGTGTATCCTCTAGGTTTACCTGATCTGAGTTCGATCCTAAACTTCTCATGTAGTTGTTGTGTTGGCACACCGCTATGCTACTTATAAATAAAAAATAATAATAAATAAATATAGTGTATGAAAAGTAGAAAAAGACAAACATGATGTATGTGTTGGCAAAAAAAATTCTGAAGTGATATAATTAATAAGAAAATAAAAACATACATTTTAGTTATATACAGAACTTACCAAAATATTTAATTATAATATTTTTTAAAATATATAATACAAATAAATGTAAAGCAAATATTTATAGTTTAAATATTTCATACGTTCTTATAATTTAATTTTTAAAAATAATCATTGTATACTAGAGCTGATTTTGAACAACTGAAATTTTAAAATTAATTATAAATGTTAAATATTATTTTATTAAAAATTCAAATTAATAGTAAATAAAATTTAATTGATATATCTTTAATATTTTCTTTCACATGTCAATCAACACTTTATTTATTCAAGAACATGATTCATAAATAACTATCTTAATTTAAGGCGAATAATGCGTAAATATTTAACTCAATATTAACCTACTGAATTAATAGAATATTTAGCTCTGCAGTGTCAGTTAAAATAGATTAATTTATTGTGTGTAGCAAGAAAAATAAAATTTTTTTTTCCTTTTGTAATGATTTATATTTTTGTGGTAAATGTCATTATTATTTACAAACACCATTTTTATGTAAGTGGCTTAAAATATTAAGGTGGTAATGTATGCAAACGGTTTATACAATTCAAGTTTATCAAATTAATTCAATATAGAGAATACACGTATAAATAAACAACTACAAATTAAATATTACATTTTAAATAGAATTAGAGAAATAAATTTAAAATAAAGGTAAAAAAATAAAAATAAGACGAGGGGCTATAAAGTTTTAAAATTAATCAAAAACTTACGAACAATTAGTTTTTTTAATCCAAACTTAAATATGATTTTAAACCTAAATCTAATTCTGAACTAAAACGGGAAATCTTAACTTAAATCTTAAAAAAAGGACATGATAATAGTTTAGAAAAGCAAAATGGTTAAAATAGTATGAGGAAAAATATTAGACTAATAATATGAGAATTATGGAGTGAATAATAATTATATTTGAGTCAGATTTTAATCATCTAGTAAAACTCAGATTCAAATTTATTAAATATTAAACAATTCAACATGTTTCCCGTAAATATTGAACTTGAGGTTTTCTATATTGTATTTCAAATTGTCAGTACTATAAGAAAAGTAAATGATACTTTTGACCTTTTTAAAAGTTGTAATTATTTAAATTGGTAGCATACTTTTGACCTTTGGTCGTTGAAGTGTTTAAATGATTTATAAGATTTATTAATACTAATTTTTATATTTTTAATTTGATTAAATTAAATCTATCAATTTTGAATTTTTTAATGTAAATATTCTTTTTCCCAATCATGTATTCATATATACTTAATTTGCATGTTCTTTCTTGTAATTAAATGATTTTGTAAGTGTTTACGGATTATTAATTTTAAAAATTTACGGTAGTAAAAAGATTTGTCCGCGATTTGGACTAAGAGGCACACCAAGTTAGTAAATAGGATTACAACAATGCTAATGTGGTAGGTGAGCTTACTGGCCGTTCACAAAAAGAATAGCCACATGATTTTTTTCAAGTTAATTTAATATAACTTAGTTTTATCAAAATTTTAAAATAGATAACTATTTAAAATAAATGAAATACTAATTATTATAGTCTTTTTTTTTTTTTTTTTTTCTGTATCTAGATGGGGCTATAAATATTTATAAATTATTGATCTAAGTGAATGAAGAAAACGTTACAATTTCATTTAAAAAAATCTTCGTCATGCACTTTTGACACAATGAATATAAGGAGCATTTGTGTACAATTTAGTCAGATTCAACGACATATATCATTTAAGTTTCATAGATCACTAAAAACTATTTTAGATTTAATTTGAACACGATTTTAAGTGAAAGAGATTATAAACTCCTAATCTTTCATTAGTAAGGTATATATATCATTTTTAATATATAAAATTTCAGTCTTACTATTAAAATTATAAAATTGTGTCATGACATTTAAGTATTTATTTGATGGATGAATTGAACTTTTAGTAATTTTGAAATAATAATATTTTGAACATTTGCAATAGTTCGGTGGCATGTGATATCGGACCAAAGTTTTGTTCGACTCAATAATATAGGCACTTAGATTGGAGTGTGAGAAATTAAAATAAAGGCTAAAATACATAATACATAAATTATTAGAGTGTGTCAATTTTAATTCGCCTAAGAAATCATCGACAATAGAGACAAAAATTGTCAACGAGATGGATCTGGTCAATTGTGTTGTTGCGAATTTTAATTTATCTTTCTACAATTTTGAGAAATTTAATAATATGGGATGAATATGGAATGAAGGAAGAAGATGACTATCTCTACCCGCGTTGGAGATAAGACTAATCATGTTCGAGAACCTTTTCTAACATATACATCTCTAGAATCAAATCTCTGACCACTGAGCCAAAGATTATCTGGGATCAACTCGCTTACCACTGGGCTAACATGTTGTTAGTATCCATATATATTTATATTCTTAGTAGTAAAAGTTAATATTATTAATTAAATTGTTTTCCATCTCATAGTTTAAGTATATATTTAAACAAAAATAAAATTCATATATTAACTTGACCCTATCCTAATAGTTTAAGAACTATTTATATATTTTACTCTAAATTTAAAATTTAATTTGTTCGCATATATAAATTTTCAAACAAAAAGCTAAAAAAAAAAATATTATTTATTTTCTACTCTTACTTCCGTTTCTTCTCTATTGACACTGTTCCCACAAGAAAAGAAGTTGGTATGTTCCAACAAAAAAGTTGGTTAGCATTTTAAGTTATATCATACTGATCCACGTTCCTTCAATTAAAAAAATAAAGAAAAACTACTAATAGCTAAACAGTCATAGTTATGAAGATCTCTGAAGCAACACGTGATATCGTTCGGCTAAGAAAGAAGAGAGAGTTCTTCTTAGAATAAACAACTTATATTTTTTACTACAAACAGAAAATCTTTTTGCTTAATTTATACTTTTCCCCCTTTCCATTTTCCTTGATATTGCTTCCGTTTTGAATAATCTGGACGCATTGCACTTCTCTTGTTTCGTTTTCAGGTTTCAAATTGTGGATTAAGGTACTTCGAGTCCGTGGAACTTTATGCATATCAATTGTTTGTTCTATTGCTTCTGTGGTTGATTTTACCATTTTGTATCGATATTTAAGCTTCAGTTCTCATCCTCCGTCTAATATAAGCCTTATTGATCGGAGATTCTGTACGTGTATATGTATTTGCTTATAATCAGTATTTATCTGAGAGTATAAGCATTTTTTTGTTATGAGAGTTCAGTTTCTATTCGATATCTACTTTGAATATAAGATAGGCCAGTAATTGCTTATAAAGATCTAGGCGTGTTTTCTATGTATCTAGTGTTTATGTGTGTGAATTTTAAAGATTTGGTTGAATCTATGTCACTTGTTTCTTTTGTTTGCAGTGAGAGGCGTTGGGGATAATCTGCACTCGTACCACTCCTGATTCTAAAGCTATGATTGAGGTATTTCTTGTCATATTTGAGACCACTTTAATTCTTGTACTGTTTTTGTTTTTTTTTATCGTACTGACATTTATTAGATACGTGTTTGATTCTTATACTTGTTTAACTATATTTACGCACTCACTCAAACTGATCACTGTTATACAGATGTATGTATATTTGCTCACTGTTAGTTTTTTGTACAATTTATGACTTAGTTAAAGGTTCCTTACTTTGCTTTTCATTATAGTGGCAGTAAAAATATACAGCATGGGGAAGGATTTTTGGACTATAGTCTGTGGGGGTTCTGAAAGATCACTGGAAGTTGCTCAAATAATTGATCCAGATTCGTGCATAAACCATATTGTCGTAATTTCTGTCGACATCCTGCTCCTCTTCATTTGCTTATTCATTGTATTTAAAAAGTTTTTTTCCAGCGGGATTATAGCACCCTCACAACGCTGCTATCCGGTGCTAATTTCTTCAGCCATCTTCAATGGTTGTTTGGGCTTGGTTTATTTCGGATTTGGAATTTGGAAGTTCGTTCAGAAACTTACAACAGATCAGACCATTTTACCTCTTCATGTATGGCTTATGATGTTACTCCAAGGTTTCACATGGTTGATGCTAGGTTTAAGTGGAAGACTTAGGAGCCTATATCATCCTCACGCCGGAGCACTGAAGCTTTGTTCAGTTCTGGTCTTGTTGATTGCAGGATTTCTTTGCATTTCTTCCATTTGGGAAGCTATTAAAGGCAATGGAGCCTCAATTGTGATGATTTTGGATATTTTCTGTTTTCCTGGAGCAAGTCTCTTCCTCTTCTGTGCTTTTTGGAGACAAAGTCACAATGAAACTGATGCAATCTATGTACCTTTGCAGAGCGATGAAAATGATGGTACTAGTGAACTAAGTTCATATAACAATGTTACTCTGTTTTCTAGAGCTGGATTTCTCAGTAGAATGACATTTTGGTGGTTGAATCCGTTAATGAAGAAAGGTAAAGAGACTCTTCTTGATGACCACGACATTCCAGCGTTACGGCAGGCTGATCGAGCACAAACATGCTACCTAATTTTTATGGAGCAAATCAGCAAAAGGAAACAGAAGGGATCATCTCATTACCCTTCAGTTTTATCAGAAATTTTTTTCTGGCAGTGGAAAGCTCTTTCTGTGTCCGGACTCTTTGCATTAATCAAAGTTCTCGCACTGTCCAGTGGCCCTCTTTTTCTTAAAGCCTTCATTGCTGTTGCGGAAGGCAAAACAACTTTCGAGTATGAGGGGTATGTCCTGACTGGAGGGCTCTTATTCTCTAAACTCTTAGAGTCACTATCAGAGAGGCAATGGTTCTTCAGAACTAGGCTGATTGGTCTACAAGTTAGATCTATGTTATCGGCGGCTATTTATAAAAAACAACTAAGACTGTCAAAGGCTTCTGAGATGACTCATTCTCCTGGTGAGGTAATGAACTATGTCACAGTTGATGCGTACAAAATTGGAGAATTCCCATATTGGTTTCACCAAATATGGACGACAAGCCTTCAATTATGCCTTGCCTTAGCTATTGTATACTATTCCATTGGGCTAGCTACTCTTGCAACTCTTACCATAATCATATTAGTCATACTTTCAGCTTCTCCACTAGCAAAATTACAGTACAAGTATCAGATAGAGCTCATGGTGGCTCAAGATAAAAGGCTAAAGGTCTTTGCGGAGGCACTTGCAAGTATGAAGGTTTTGAAGCTCTATGCGTGGGAGACACACTTCAGAAAAGTTGTAGAAAGTTGTAGGAAAGAAGAATTTGAGTGGATATCAGCTGTTCTGATTAAAAGAGGATACTCTGTAAACTTGTTTTGGTCATCTACCATTTTAACATCGGTCGGTACTTTATGGGTATGCTACTTCCTTGGAATTTCACTCAATGCTAGCAATGTTTTCACCTTTCTAGCAGGTTTACGATTAGTTCAAGAGCCAATTAGGCTGATGCCGGATGTTGTGGGGATGTATGTAGAAGCAAAGGTTTCATTAGATCGAATAGTGAAGTTTCTTGAGGCACCTGAATTGCAGGACAGAAAGAAAGCGCAAATTTGTGACATTGAGGAGTGGAAGCAGTCCATTTTTATCAGGTGCACTGGAATGTCATGGAACGATAATTCTTTACAGGCTACTTTAAGGAACATAAATTTGATGGTTAATTCAGGAGACAAGGTAGCTATTTGTGGAGAGGTAGGCTCGGGGAAATCAAATCTATTAGCGGCCATCCCTGGGGGAGTTTCATACATCAATGGCACTGTAAGTAAATTTAACGCTTACCTTTCCATCTATTTATTTTTCCTGATGCAGCCAACTATCAGTTTCATTATTTTCGATGCATTGCAATAAACTTTTGTAAGTGAGTTATTTCTTTTAACTGTTCTATTTGAAACTAAAATAAACATTCATTTTGCTTAAACTTTTGTATTAACAATCTTTCATCATTTCTGAAGTATTAGAATTTTTATGGTTTCAACCATAAAAAAGAAAATAGAATTTATTTTCTGCGAAAAATTTAAGAAATATCTTTGGCAGTCGTTGTATAATTTTCCAAACCCTTAAAATTCCAAAGAAGAAACCCGATACTACAAAAATAAGTACCTTTAGCAGCAACGTTCCTATTTGGATTCAAACCACCTTTACTTTAGGTCTCCAACTACTTAACACGACACCTCTATCCATCTAAATCACTTAACAAGTTATTACT
>JAYMTC010001002.1:0-10090 GCA_036897605.1 Melianthus villosus
GAAGATAAAAATTAAAATAGTAATAAATTTCTAAAGTAAAAATGAGAAAAAATACATCAAAATATAAATATATAAATAAGAAGAAATAAAGAATATATTTAATAGCTTTCCCAGATTTTACCAGTTTCCATAATTTATTGATATCATGATTAATTTTTTATTGAAAGTTAGAGAAAATTAAATAAAATTTTTAATATTGTAATATTGATTTTTTTTAACTAAAACAATTTTATTGAAAGTAAAATCTGTATTTTAAATGTTAAATATATAAAGGGAGGTCCATTTTTTTTCCACTAAATTGGACAATTTAAAAGTAAAAAACAGAATTGATGATGCTACTAACATGAACGAATGTATGACCACTAAATAAAAGTCAGATACTGAACAATTTGAAATTCGTGATACCAAGATAACCAAAAAAGTATAAACGGATATTAGAAAGTGCTTTTTAAGTGTAGAAATATTAGAAAATTAAGGTCTTGTAGAAAATATTCTTTAGAAAAACATTTTTTTGGAATTTTTTTTTAAGAAAAATTACTTTTTTTTAGTATATTTTCTTATTTTTAGTTGAACATTTGAAAATAAGTAATAATCGATTAAAATTGAAATTTTTTTCCACTAATCGAATTTTACATCAAGACACAATATTATAATTAAATATAAACACATATATTGAAGGACAAAATTGTATAAATCGTCTCAAAACTTAGGCCGTTTTATAAGTTTCATCAATAAGCTTTAAAATAGAAAAAATAAGTTCTTAAATTTATATAAAGTTATAACGTTAATAATTCTTTTAAATTTTGGTAACATGTGCTTAAATTAAAGGATAAAATAGGAATTAAAAAAATTAAAATCCAAACATTGTTGGTCATGGCTTATAAGTGGGTAAAACTCCAGTACAAGTCCCAATCACTACTGTAAGTACTTCCTTGAGCAATAAGATTCAAATACGATTTGAGGCCGTGCGGAGGGAAAAATGAAACTTCCCTAGCTGAATTCATATAGGCTTCAAAAATGAAACTTTCATGGCATATCAAAGTTTAACTTTCGTCATCTGCGAATGGTGATAAAATCTAAGCAAGAAAGTGCCATGAGAAATCAAGCTCTTCACCGGAGAACATTCTTTAAAAGGAATCCCAGTCTTCATCAGGAAAAGCTCCAATTGACTATATCCTTTTTGTGTGAAAAAAGAGTTCTTTTGTCTTAGAGCTGCTGCTACTGAAGCTCACTGGGATTGAAAAAGGAGTAAAAATCAAATTCATGTTTATACTCTGCAGTAGGAAAATTTAATCAATTATGGCCGTCTAAAATTTAAAATTCGGTTTAGAGATACCACCAAAATCATAATTAAAACACAATTCATTTTATCAAAGTAATCAAAACTTGAAATAAAAGTAAAAAATCCCAGCTCTATGGTAGGATCCTCCTCTATTTCTCCAAGGCCGAAGTATTTGCTTGCACGGTTTGTCACAAACTTAACAAGACAAAGTATTACGATGTTTGGTTGATGCAGGATTTGGCTACTATAAATATACTCTCTTTTAAGAGTGATATTGGCGGTTTCGTAAATAGATCTCTTTGACATCTTAAGTCATGGAGTTCCAACGATTATAAAATTCTTGCGAATAGAGAAAAAAAGAGAAAGAAATAGTTAGGATTTCATTATTATATTTTAAAATTTCGATGCCCTCGTATTTAACTTCCTAACGGATAAAATTTAATAAAAAGACGAGCCATACAAGTTTGTATAAGTGTAAGGACTAATTTTTTCCATTTTAAAATTTAGAAACCAAACCTGCAAAACGGCCTAAATTTTTAGGACGATTTATGTAATTTATGATAATGTTAATAATTATGTGTGAAATTTAGAAAAAACAATACTTATACTCTATTTCAAAAGTTTTATTATAAAATTATAAACAAAAAATACATTTTATAATATAAATTCAGAATATATTAATTTAGACGATTAAAATTTCATTCGAACGTATTAAAACAAATTTTAAAAGCACAATGTAAGTTATAAAAAAATAATTCTGCTCATATAGTTAGAAAATGTTTTCATCATTTGGGGAAAACAAATTTTAAAAAGAAAATAATTTCTCTGTCCAAATATACGCAAGAAAACTTAAAATTCTGTAAAGACATTTTTTGAAAATAATTTTTCGGAAAAAACATTTTCTGTCTAAATAAAAAGACTAACCAAAAATAATAATTGAGATGCCATAGGTCAAATACAATTAAAAATCTAAAGCGCAAATACTAATATGTTATACCATCTTTACCGTAAATAGGGCTGAACGAGACATGCAAATTTATTTTCTAAATCATTAAATTCTAATTCACCATGTCGACGTAAGCAATTTGTTCATGCTCTTCTTCTTTTTAGCTTAGCCTGCAAGTTCCAAATAAAGTTACTTTTTTATTGGGAAACCAACACCTAGTTGATCATACTACTTAATATTGCGAAAAAACTTCTACATCTACATGCGTCAGCTGGTCCTTTGTAATCTAAATAGGCTGGAATCCATACTTTTATGGTCAGGGGGACTTATTACATTTACTGATGCAGCTGAGGATGTAATGCAAATCTCAAACCAGAGTAACTGACAATCGCTCAGATCAAATAAACTAGATTCTGAAATAAAAATAGATAAACAAAGTTAACATGCGAAGAATTTAAATAGAAAAAATAAAATCTAATATTAAACAAGCTTCTATTGTATCATTACCGCAAAGCAGATTTGCACTTTAAATCTTCTTATATATCACAACAATTGCCTATTGCTAAACTGATGGAACAATTAATTCTGAAATCTGATATTCTAATAACTGAACTTGAAACTTTACAAACCTAATTTGACTGGATTTGTTAATGCTGAGGCAGAACTGGTCTCTTCTCCAACATCTCATAATGTAGTACGAAATTATCCTGCAATGACATTACATTCACTTCCAGGCAAACATGTAAATAAACTAAAACAGATCAAACTCATTTCATTTATCCAAACCTTGCGGATTGTTTCAAATGTGCTTGGATCAAAGCAGTGATAAGATCCTCTCTCATAAGTATTTGTTTTAACAAGTGGCTCCATATTGGGTACCCTTATAAACCAAATGCGATGCTCTTTGTGATAAAACCACCCTCGGTTATATCTGCAAAATAAAATGTCAAAAAGCTTGTTGCAGGACAGCCTCCAGGAATCTCAACACCAATTGAAAAATCCACTTATGCAGCCTTTATTGATCAATAAACCGACCAATTAATCAATATGGTGGAAACCTTGTTAGTCAATGAGCAGGATAGATTTGATTCTAGGTCTTTTGAATGAATTAGAGAACATCCGTAAGCCTCTAAGTCCTAATTAAACAAAAAAAATGGCCTTTTATTTTTTTTTATTTTTTTTTAGGCTTGGAGGATTCAAATGTTAATCTCGTGAGCAGGGGTTACATATGTGCTAGAATGACATAAGAATGTAGTCCATTGGTTGAGATAGCACATACAGTTCATTTGCAGCATATAATTGGGCTTCGTCTTTAGGCATACTGCAGAAAACAAAATTCACAAAGGCATTAGATCTAAAATACTGGGAATAATAGAAAACAACCAGACGTCCAGTGAAAAATTGCACCTGTAAAATATATAAAACAATGTTTCCACCGTGAATTTTGAGAAAAAACCTTGCTGCAGCCATCAAGAAAAATTAGAGAAGAAGGTGATACAGAAGTAGTGAAAGTGAAATCAAAAGTCTGATAAAGAGCAGCTCACATGTAGAACAGGAGGTTGTTTAGCGTAATAACACTGTGGCACACTAAACTCTTGGTCACCCTTAGCTGGCTCATCAGACCATGGGGAACCAAAAGTCTTGTGAAGATTTTCTGCTGAATTCAAATTCAACCCAAGCGTTGTTAGATCGATTCCAAGTGCAAGGGATGTTAGATCAGGGTCGTTCATCCTGATTACACTGAGCAAGCCAAGCAAACCAAATGGGTCTGGAGCAGGTTGCGTTGCCTGCACTGATTTAATCCCTTGATCTCTATATGACTGGCCAACAGCCGACATTTGGTGCAGCCGAAACTGTGACTGATTCTGGTATTGTTGATACTGTTGGATAAGCTGGTCGTACGAACCCATATTAGAAACTGTGTTTGGGGAATTGAGTGGTCTTAGCCCTATGCCAGGTGGCCCGCTGGTCTGGATAAATTCATGCAATAATAAAAGATCTAAGAACTGAATATAAAACAGGCCAAAAAAATTAAATTTGTATATGCCACTTACAATCAACAGCTACTACTATAAACATACCACACGCATTCTAGATGGGGCATGTGTATAATTTAGGGATCATTTCACTAGAAAGTATGCTCCCAATGTATGTACTTTCATGTAAATAGATTAATTGCAAGATCTATGCCTTCCATTTTAGAATTTAATAGTGGGATACAGACTTCTACTGTTTTACAATGGCAGCATCAGAGGAACCAAACTGCTCCTCACAAAAAAAAATTATTATAGGAAATCCTGTATGCGGCAGAACGAAATTCATTCCCCTAGCCTATTGAGAAACCTTATCCATATTAGCAGCAACAATGAACAGCACTTGTTACCACACCTGTGAGTGATATGTCGAATGTGAAGAAGGGAATAAATCTGAGCCATGTAAGTGGAGAAGATCCTGATTGTTTACTCCCGAATAGGAAATACCACTACGGCTGGCAGATGGAGCATGCTGTTGCTGCTGCTGCTGTGGAAGATGAGGTGAAAATGTTCCCCCTAAGTTGAATCCAGCAGATCTTCCCAACTGACAGAATAAACTTTTAGTATTATGTAACTCTTGCAATGGCATAGAATAATTTCAAAAATTCGAGATAGTTCAATCTCTCAAAACTTAAGGGCACCCACTCACAGAGAAGTGTTGAGATTGCATCATTGACATGGTATTGTCATGAAGTTGATCCTTTTGATGCAAATCCATAGAATAATCAGCGTTACCACCTGTAAACAAAAAATATTAAAGGGGCTTCATGGATATTTAAGAATGTTATCGACTTCCATACAAGAGTTTGTCAAGTCCAAGGCATTTGCTCTAAAGATGAGCAGCAGGTACCATTCTGAAGAAATTTATCATGTTGAGAAAAAAAATACCTTTAAATCCTGGTAGTGCTGGAAAATCTTCATTTTGGATGCTGAACTCTTGGTTTTGCTGACCCATTGGACCAACTCCAAGACCTTGCTTCCGTAATGATCCTGAATGTATCCTTAAAATTATAACATACCCTAAAACGAATGTGGAAAAAGCAACAAGCATCCAAAAGCAGAAGGGCGACAACTTTCTCTATTACCTATTTGTGACTGAGGACCTCCAGCAGAACTAGGACGGCTTGTCAGCTGAGGGAAGTCATTATTTATGTCAAAAGGGGAACTGTCGCTAGAGTTTACATCATTCAACATTCCCATAGAGCTAAGATTATTCACCAACTGGACATGGCTTTGAGAAAGTGGACCGCCAGCTGAAGGGTACGAATTCCCTAACATAGAAATTACCTGGGGAGACCCTGCATCAAGAAATGATTTGATAATTCAGCTTATAGATACATCCCATATTTTAAAATATTATAGATTAAACATCATAACAACAATATATATAAAAAATTGATCAGAAACAGACAGTCACTTCATGAAGCATATAGAACTGCCTGTATCTATGAGGAAAGATGAATGCAACCTTATACAAAATATTATTTGCAAAGAGGATATTTCTGTAACCTTACCATTGTGCCACAACTGATGATACAAAATATTATTTGCATTACAACAACTATCACTATAACATAATGCAGCATAGAGTTAACAAAATGTAGTCGAATTCACTTATATGGACAGTAGAAGCAAACTGACTCAATCTTAATTGTTCTAAAAATTTTCTATAGGAATAATCCAAATCTAGATTGCATAAATTGTGACTACTACCATGATGTTTTAAGAATGTGGTTTTGATAAAATTATTTTCATATTCATTCTAGTTAAGGCTAAAGAGGTTGCAAAAGTCCAAAATTAACTTATATCGAAGTATATCAGAATCTTATATAACATGCAAAAGACATGACCTTGGGTAGAGTTGGATTGGAGGAAGAATATTCATTGCTCAGACTACCCAGAGTCACCAATTTTAGATAACATACCTTGCGGAAGCACACTCCCCATCAATCTGTTTTGCCCTTGCATACCTAGGTTTCCAGAACCACTATTTCCAGACAAGTTCAGACGAGATGCAAGACCAGGCACAGATAATCCTCCACCAGAACTTATGCTTCTTCCAATATTTCCACTAACCATGTTTCCCATAGAATTCGTAATCCGTTGCCCAGCATTTCCCAAAATCTGAGAACCCAATCCAGGAACAGAACTCCGGTTACCAATTGTTCCAGAGGTTGGTAGAACCCCAGGAATTGAACCTCCGACGCCATTTGAGCTACTGTTGAAGCCGGGGTTTCCTACAACGCTCATACCTCCTCTATTTGTGACTCCAGAGTGTCCATGGGACATTCCATGAGATAACTACAAACAAGGGAAAACAAAATCAATGAATCAACTAAAAGAACTACAGTGACGAACAAGAAAGAGAGAAAAATAGCAAAGGAAAAAAATTTCATAGTTGAAGCAAACTATGTATGCTATTATATATGCCACATTAAACGTGCCTGAGAAAGAGCAACGGGGATATTGTTTGATGCAAATCGCGCACTCGCAAGGCTCCCAGTAGGTTGTTGGACACCACCAGAAGGAACATTATTCATTGTTGAATTCCTTGATGTTAGTGTGCCAGGCATATTGGGTACATTAAAGCTCCCGTGCATGTTGTGCAGCCCCTGCATTGTACCTGCACATCGGGGTCTTACAATTATACAAATTTAAAACATAAAATATGCAAGAATTACAGAAAATCCACCCACCAGCATGATGAAAAACAGGGGAGGCGGCACCAGACTGACCAGAGAAAGATGAAGAAAATGATCGACCAGTATTGTCAGGAAGATTCGAAGTAGATCCGTTAAGAGAAGACTGAATCAACCGATATTAAAATTAACACCATAGGACAAAATGACCATGATTAATAAATCAAATTGTGAATGACATGTACACAGGGAAACCAAATACATGAGACAACAATAGTTCATCGCATTAATGTACCCGAACAACTTGCCCTTCCACACCAAAGCAGTCATAGATTAAACAAACACAATTATCTTGCATAAAATGAATGTTATTTTCCAGGTATAGATTTTATGCTCCAACACATACTTAACTAATCAGAAAAGGGCCATTTTCTGAGAGAAAATAACAAATTTCTATTTGGATGTCTAAAGAACTGAAAAAAGTAGTAAATGATTGTAAAACATATTCATGTCAATCATATCAAATAATATGTTCTATTTTGAAAATTTTTCCTAAAAGGGAATATGGTAAAAGTTTCACTTTCAAACTCTGCATATCAATCATTCAAACAAACAACAAAAAACTATTACCTTACGTCGTTATTCTAAAATTATGAATACCAATTATGTACAAAATAAAGACAGTCTAACAAGTGACCCCAGAACATGGAGTACTTCCTAAATGTCAAAGTCCGGAATCATTCTATTTAGATAAAAGTCAATACATTGAGTAACCCCGACATTGCAAAAGTGTCAATTGATCATGAAAAATATCATCTTTGCTGCAGAGCAACCTTTCCTTGTTTGTGATGTCAATAGACAACACAATGCTGATTTATAAAGCTTTTATTCGGAGGATTCGAAGGAATTACTGCAAACAAAGAAGAATAATAAATATAAGAAATTAATTAATCGAGTAGAACACTGAAAGCCACAATGATCATTAGACACATTCTAGTTTTCATAACTTCTAATTTAGCCCCTTCTTATTGAATTTGAAACCCTAGAAACCATATAAGAAGTAATAAATTTGCAGTTAAGAAATAACTAGTGCAATTGACTAGTTTCGAGGTAAGGTTGCACTCTATCTCATTCCTCCCATAGTTGTTAATAGCGTGAGGCACACCGAGACGCAAGACATATCTGGAGCCATTACGCTTTTTAAAAATGATTGCAAAAAAAATATTAATAAAATAGATAAATTATTATGTTAAAAAAAACATTGCAGTTAATTATAAAAATAATACTTTTAAATATTATAAATAAATAAAGTTTAATTAAATATTATGAAGTATAAAAGAAATTATAAGTTTTGAACTATCTTAACAGAACATTTTACAATGTTGTTTACAAAAATTATATAATATTGGACCTGAAAAGAAAATTTAGTAAAAAGGATGTCGCAATATGAGAACGAAAAGTAAAAAAATCAGGCGACGACCCATTAATATCCTGCAAATAAAACTTGAAACTAGCAAAGAAAGAATAAAATGATGATCTACATATGATTTTTTACAAATGCCCTAAAGGTGCACGTCTTTCTTCATATTAAGGCGCTCCAAATGTGGTGTTTTATGTATACCGTCTTGCCTTGGATTGTCCGAGGTGCTAGAGGTAATCTATGTCTTTAACAACTAGATTCCTCCACCTCAAAATCTAATAATATTGAAGGTAAAAAACTGGCAGGCAAGTGGTTTCAGTATCTATAAACTCATCCAAGGTATGGTGTCCTATAGCAAATCCCTCTAGAAGGTTGTAAATACTAGTACATAACTTAAATCCAGTATGTACTATATATACATATACCATGCAAAAACAACGAAAAAACCAGTTATACTGTCTTCTCAGTTAGATGGGAAACAAATTGCAGATTTTCCAGAAATACATATAGAAAACTCTGACAAAAGAAACTAAGCTAAATTCCATATTATGTTTTCAGAATGTCCCGAGCTTCAATCTCCATTAGAGAAACATTATTAGATAGTTCAGCTAAAAACAAACAGTTCTCATCGAGCAATAATCTTTTCGGATATGTGGTGGCATTAACATGCATTATCGTAATAGAAAGAAAGAAAAAAACACACACACACATTGATCCCCTATTTGCCTATTGAGAACCAAAGATGAGACAGTAACAAACATTAGACGGTTAATTTCTGAGGCCATGTTTGGATAAGAAAATGAATTTATTTTAGTTGATTTTTAAGCATTATTATTATTAACATTTTCATATCCTCTATCCTACTATACAGCAACATTCTCAAGTGAATACCATACCCTACCATATCCAACTCTAACAAACTCTATTTACCATACTTTTTACTCATACCAGTATCCAATCCTATCATATAATATCCGATCGATGCTAGAGTGTTCTCTAAGTTAAAATAATAACTATTCATTCATTTGCCTAAGCTAAGCTGTCTGTCTCGGAGGTGCCTCAAGTAACATTTTGATTCTGTATCACCAGTTTTGTAGAACACGGAAGCTAAGCCAGATTGAAACAACAAATTTGTTAAACGTCGAATAAAATTTCGATCAACATCGATTGAAAGCTAAGATCGAAAATGAAACGACGAGCTACGAACTATTGAAGATCAAGCACGCAACACATAATGGAAGATAAGTGAGCGGGGGGAAAGGCGGAGCCGATGCTGAAGAGAGTGATAGATGAAGATAATACCTGAGGAACAAATCGACGGAAGAGACCTTATGCACTGAGCTGCATGCCCTAAATCGAATGAACACTGGAAAATAGTCGAGAAATGAAGTGATTGGATGATGAATTTATCAATTGGTAAAGTTCTGGTGTAGCGGCGGCTTATATTAAGTTATGGTTTGCCGCTTCTCTGACGCACGATAGATGACGTTTTAAAAATCAACTGCGCCGATCCGCATACGGGGGCGCAAACGGAGCCGAGCCAACTCAAATTTTGAAATGCTCAAGCGAATGCGCTAAGCTTGTCTTTGAATTTATTTTAAAAGTAAAAAGTCGATATTTAAACTTGAATCTAGATTTAAAAAATAAATAACTTAAAATGTAATGTACACACAACACATAAAATAAGACATATTTTCTGAAGTAACTTTTGATATTTTATTTAATTAAGAGTATGAAAATTTAAGATTTAAAATTTGTAATGCTTGATTT
>JAYMTC010001003.1:0-10086 GCA_036897605.1 Melianthus villosus
TAAACATGGAGGATGGTTATATTTTCGGCTCCACCAATTTTGTCCTTCCAAAAGGAAAGTTCTAGTAGACTATATCTAAGGATGATTTTGAAGTTTGTTTCTAATCGGTTACTCATCTTCTCTAGCTACCAAACACAGGAAAGGAAAGTTCTTTAATTTTTTACTGCCTTCAATTTATTTTTTTTACTTACACCAAACATATTTAATTCAAACTTTTTAATCTCAAACTAGTTATAGTAGACTACATCTACATTTTCCTTCACTAGCGCCTAGCTTACGACATATAATATACTAGGCGTATATGAATAATGCCTTGTGTATCTGTCTATGTTAATTTGGTTTTTGTCTTTCACTGCTGACCACTGAAACAAATCATTCATTCTCTTAGGAAATCTAAAAGCCTACTTAAGTCAAATGATCTTCTTTCATCTTCTTCTAGGTCCTATTTTAATCTTTTCTAACACATCCATATTCCTTTTTTTGATCCATTTTTGTTGCACTTTCATCTCGAAAACAAATATTTAGAACTGCAGTATTACGAATTGGATGTAGATATTAGGGATATCTTCGAAAGAATAAATAATGACTCTCGTTTGTTCAACCTCTGTTGATAACTTGAGAGCTTGTTGCTCATGTGTGCACCTCTTAAACTCTAGAATAACCATCTTGGATCATACTCAGTTGAAATACAAATTAAAATTTTTTGCTCGACAATGATTTAGAGAAAAGGAATGCCTACATGGTCAAAAGACAACGCAGTCTTAAATAGTCGATTTGAGAGAATGAATGTGTATTATTTTTATCACTTGTTGAAACACTTGAGTAGCTGTACGAAAATTCACAGTTTTTACATAGACCATAATGTAAGTCGTCGGACCAATACTATTGAACTTGTTTCTGCTCAATACCTCATGGGGACTAGTAATTGTAGCACATGATTTCCTTATTTTTGTAACTGATAAAGCTAATAATTGACTTATATTCAGCATCATTATCCACAGATAAAACTTTATTTGTGGCGAACTCTTCTTTATTTATTTAGATTATCACAGTTTCATTGTTGAAACATTTTCATTATGTTGATAAATGACGAGTAACCAACATGTATATGGACAGTGGTATGTCACACTCATATTCTAGCGAAGGAGAGAACAACCTGTCAAGGCTAACTGGGAGTGCTCGAAGGTTTAATGACAGAAATCCAAAACCACCAGCAACACAAGCAAACCAGGTGTTGCTTCAAGCTTGTATCTTTATGTTATTGTTTTAGTTTTATTTGTTTCATCTGGTACATTATTTGATTACTTAGTATGTCCCATATATTTAGATTGTTCTCCGTTATTTATTCTCTTCTGCAGAGAGGTATCACACAGCTTTTGGAACAAATTTCCTCATTAAGTGATAGAATGGACGAGTTTACAACTTATATTGAAGAACTGAATTTGAAGTTAAGTGTCAAGAGAAATTCTTCCAGTCAACAAAATTTCGCTCAAGATCAGGCCTGCAATGGCTCTGCTCCTACGTCTTACTTCATCTCTGGTCTGGAAAATGGATCTTTGACCGGATCAATACTCCCTAATTCCTCTTCCTCTCAGTCGTTGAAGGAATCTTCTATGGAAGAGGTAACACTCATCTAATTGTTAATCAGAAACACACTCTTCTAATACGGTATGGATCACAGAGATAGCTTATTGTAGTGATGTACACACTCATTTATGATTTATGGTGTTCATGCAATTTTGTTACTTGAATATTCTAAAATAAACACTAAGGTAAGTATAGATTATAGTCTGAGAAAATGAGTTAAAAGTAAAGCCTCTTAAGTTTTGTTAGGGTTGGGAAAAATTTAAGGGTAGGAAAAAATGAAAAGAGACTTTTTGGTAGTTCTATTCAGGTACCTTTTTTTGTTTGCGCTTTTTCTGTGTTCTCCTTCAAAATTAACTGTTATAGAACATAGCATTAGTGTTGATTCTGGTTCTAAATTAGATGTCCGAAATCAACTACATCTGTCATAAGTTTGCGAGATACTATATGCAGGTGAATCCAAATTCATCACTTTTTAGAACTAGTGATAGTGAAAATGTTGACATGATTAGGTAGGTATAATATAATCGTATATTGCTGTATATAGCTGTAAAAGGATGTTAAGTTTTTGTTTATGATAATGTATAGTTTTTGGGCTCAGTTTTGTTTGTATTTTGTATATCTCATAAGTTATAGTTATTTTTGAACTTACAATTTTATTATCCCTCGACACAGATATCAGGTATTGCATCGGGACAACGTCAAATCCTACATCAGTTAGATAATCTCAGTAGTCTTATTCGTGAAAGCTCAGGAGATAGGCCCTGCCAGATTAGAACAAACAAGAAAAAGGTTATGCATGATGCCGAAAGCCACAAAATTCCTCTTATTTTGACACTAGCAATTGGAGGTTTGGGCATAGTCTTGTATAAGGGTTTTTTAACCCGAAATTGATCAATACCGATTCCCTTGAGCTTTAGTAGCTTTACCATTTTTGTCCCAATTTTTTTTACCTCCCTTTTACCCGAGGGAATAGACAAGTCAATAAGACCAGTGACCATTTGTATTGAAATTTTGGTAGCAAATAAATTGTTTGAGGATTTTTTTTAGATTTGTTAGAGAGGTGGGCAATTTTTTTCGGACTGCGTACAGTAATTTCAATTTCAAAGTAGTATAATGAATTGCAGACGTTGTGTTTATATGAATTGCAGTAATTACAGTTTCAACACTTGGTTAATAAACTGCTCTTTTGATGAAATATGCATAAAAATATTTACCTAAAATCATCCATCTATTATATAGTTAATGAATGATTGGATAGTCTATTTAAATACAGGTTTCAATTATCTCATTTTATTCATTTTTATGTAGAAGTAATGCGTAGATATGAAAATATAATTACATAATTTTTATGATATTAAGGTAGATTTTGAGGGGTTTTGAAATTCCATTAAAATATGGGCCATTTCAAAAGTTCTTATATTTAATCTAAAACATGAAAGACTAGAATTCTAAAATATTCTACATAATTTATTTTATACATAAAATAAGCTAAAAATTAAAGGTAATTTTAATATCTTACACAATCATGATATTATGGAATCCGAAGACATACCATTTATCATTATGCTCGTAGGTTAACATTCTTTTTGAGAAAAAATATTTTTTTAAAATAAAATAAGAAAGAATGAAAATCTTTTGATCATAATGTTCTTTTTATAGGTTAAAAAAATAGTTAGATTTTGAGAAAATTAAATCTAGATATATAACGCTCTTCATTTTATTTTCTATTTTTCTTTATTTATGCGAATAATAAATTCTTTTTTCTTTTCTGTCATTTATTTATTCATTTCTGAAATTAAAAAGTGAAAAAATAATTATGTTAATGGGTGATGTAGCAAGAGAATTGTCATTTGTTATCCATTGAACTGAAACTGACTAGAGCCTCATACATTTGTTATTCATTGAACTGTATACTACTAAATTAAATATGATTCAATTTTATTTATGTAGTAAATAATTATAATACCAAAAAAATAATCATTTGAGCATTCTATTTTTTTTATACTAATTCGAAATCATGACATTTTATATAATAGTATTGGCACTCAATCAATTCCTTATTAAATAAACATTATTTCAATGTATATATAGGTTTCAATTCAATGGAAAATATTGTATCAATTATATCAATATAACTTTTATAAAAAAGAAAATTTTATTACAGGAAGAAGCATAAGCATCATGTTTCTTTTTTCTGTGAACTAAAATTATGTTAGTTTGCATTATTTTGTCTATGAACCAAAACAAATAATATGGTAATTGACTTAATTTATTAATTACCTTAAATATATATAGTATCTGAAATCTCAATTTTGGTTAAGTTGATTCATATAGTTTTTTTTATTTTATTTTTTATAGTACAAAATTAATATATAACTAGATAAATATTTTAAACTAATTCTCTAGCCATATATTAACTTTAACAACTTAAGCATATTAATCAATTATATCAACCATTTATTTTTTAGACCTGACCCATTAAAATTAACCCAACCAACCAATATCTAAATCTAAATCTAAATAAATTAAACACAAGTATAATCGTGAAACTTAATTTATTTTAAAAATTAATATACACAATTTTAAAATAAATTAGAATTCGACAAACAAAATCTGACAAAAGGAGCAATATGATTTAAATAAACCTTTCCTAGTTACAACTGCAGCCTACAGGTAAAATGTATTTCCAAATCGACCCCTTCTTTTTTATTTTCTTCGTATAAATAAAGCATCCTTTTAACTTCTGCATTTACTTTCACACTGTCCTGCAAACAGTCACCGATCAGAAGCGGATTTCACGCCAATACGAGGAGGAAGATCTTCAAACTACGCTATTTCGTCCCTTCTGATCTGTTATTTTCGCCTCCTCCTTCATTAGTTTCATTCTTTACAATCCCTTAAAAGTACCGATTCTGGTTTTGTCTTGAACTTGGGCCATGTCACTCTGATTTGATCTCTTCTGTTTTATTCGAACTTTTATGGACGGAATAAATGAAAGTAGTTTCGGTCTGTTTGGAACTTTGAAATAGAAAGAAAATGAATATTTAGTATACACTGTGTTTGGTTGGTGGCAAAATTGGGGAAATGAAAAACAACAGGTTGGATCATATGCTCTATGCTTTAGTGCCTAATGAAGGTTTTTGTTTCAATGCAAGTATTCCTGGAATTCAAATAAAATAATCAAGATACATGCTTTCTTTGTTTAATTCCCTTATCTCATTAAAGATTCTTGACATTTAACATAACTTATCAAGATTATAATGTTTGGTTAGTAAAATGTAATGTGATCTTGATTCCTTCCTTTGTAATATAGATTTACGGATTCTTGGTTCCCTATTAAAATACGTGTACTTCAAGATTAAGGACTTCTAAACAAAAAACTACACACAATATGTCTAACAATAGGAAAGATTATCGCTAATCAAAAACACATATGACTAACATTCTGAAAATTTAATGGTCTGAACCAAACATAAATTTGTTTTTAAAATTTTCAAGAATCAACAGATGGGGAATGTTGATTCCGTGCATTAAACTAAAAGTGAGTAATCTTGATTCCGTGAACCAAATTCCTTATAATAGTAAGTAATCTTGATTCATTATAATCAGAGTACTCATGAGCTTTGTAATCTTGATTCCTCTCTGAAAGAAAGTTTGGTAAGGATATAAAGTGTGTTAAAATTAGCATACCCAACTTAAAAAATACTAATTTTATTTGAGTTTACCTCATTGAAATTAAAGAAACTCAATTATACTGAATTTGGTACTATTTCAAAAAATATAAAAAGTTAAGGTACCTTCAATAACAACGTTAGCTGTTCTTTATTATACACTTGGTTATATGTTATTTCTTATTAAATTGAATATTTTCTTACATATATATTCTGGAATAACTTTTTTTTAGTTAAGATGTCTACAGAGATTAATATAAATTTTTTATTTATGATGGTATGGAAAATATTAGTATTGTCCTTTTCAAAATTGTTATTTATTATTTTTATTAGTACTTGTACCTCACACGCTTAGCGGATATCACTCATGGTCCCAACAATAACCGAATCTAGTATTGTTATAAAGAGCAGTATGAAAAAAAAAGTTACATTTTTTTAGTAATTCATAAATTAATTAGTTCAACTAAACATGATAATGATATTATAATGGGAATCAGTATTTCAAACATGGGGATTTCGGAAATTTAGGTAAAATGATGTAATCAAGATTCTGTGAACCAAATGCTCATAAAAGTTACACTACATTCAGTTGACTAGTTGTTCTTGTTCTTGGAATATAGTGCAGAGAATTTTCATTAAAAAAACAGAAATGATTTTGTCTTCGTGTTTGCGAGTTTAAATTATGAAGGAAATGGATAGAAATGAAAGCAAGATGGTTAACTCCTCTATCATGTTTGTTAGTTTTTTAAAGAGAGAAAGAAATGAACTATTGCTTAATTTTTCTTCCAAAACTTTCCGTCTAAAAGTGGACGAAATAGACTGAAAGTTCTAAATAAAACTTATTTTGAAAACTAAAAGTTGTAAGTACTTTATAATAAAATTTGTTGATGCCGGTTGTGCCTTTAGATTTCTAAGTAAACAAATATAAGTTCAACACTATCTTAATTTTCCTTCTCAAACTCGCAAACACGATTTTTCCTCACCTCACTTTGTTTTCTTTTCCCTCCATCTCTCTAAACTGACAAACACAGTGGCACGGATGTCTCCTTCACAATTGATTAGGGCACTAGCGTAAAATGATGGGTATTGCAAAATTGGGTAATTATTTAATATAATATAATATAGCAATTCCCTTTTAGTTTTTAATTTGTGATGAGTTGTGGGAAATTGATCTGTAGTCCTCGTGGGTACCTATTAATGGGTGATGCTTCTGCGCTGGATTTTATAAGTGATCTGCCTCCAAGCATTATAGAAATCATCCTTACGCATCTACCTCTAAGAGATGTTGTGAGAATGAGTGTCTTGTCGAGTAAATGGAGATATAAATGGGCTACACTCACCCAACTGGTTTTTGATGAAAGATGTGTAACTTCGTCTAGTGATCGTGCTTTGGATGTGAAAGGCGTAGTAAAGTTTATAACTCGGGCTCTTTTCCTTCACAAAGGACTAATTCACAGGTTCCAGCTCTCTACCTCTAATTTGCGGAGCTGCCCGGATATAGATCAGTGGATACTTTTCCTTTCAAGAAATGATATTAAGGAGTTGGTTATTGAATTAGGAGAACATGAATGGTTTAGAGTACCTTCATGTCTTTTCAATTGTAAAAAGCTTTCCCTTTTGGAGCTTTATCGCTGTGAATTGGATCCACCTATTAAATTTGAAGGTTTCTCGTGTTTGAGGAGTCTTACTCTTCATCAAGTTCTGGTTGCTTCTGAGGCCATTGGAAGTCTTATTTCTAGTTGTCCACTTCTTGAGAGTCTGGAATTGTCATATTTTGATAGTTTAGCTCTTACTATCCGTGCTCCAAATCTCAAGTACTTGTGTCTGGAAGGTGAATTCGAAGAGATATGCCTCGAAAACACCCCACTCTTGGTTGCTGTATCGGTTGCTTTGTATATGACTGATGACATTGCTGAACACTTCGAACAAAGTTCGAGTTGCAATTTTATCAAGTTCCTTGGTGGCGTACCTCGTCTCGAGAGGCTCATTGGCCATATATACTTCACAAAGGTAACATGTCACTATCTTTTATTGCTGTTGCAAATTGAGGCATTTCATTTTTTTTGTTCAACTGTGGAGATTCTCATCACAACGTGTTATGGTTTCTCCTGCTATTAGTTATTAATTTTTTTTTAAAATTCCTTTTCTTTTTTTTGAAGTATTTGAGTATAGGTAATGACCCTGGAAAACTTCCATTTGCATATTGTCATTTGAAAAGTATAGAACTATATCAAGTGAGTTTTGAAGATATTAAGGAGATACGTGCTGTTCTTCGCTTGATTACGAACTCTCCTAATCTAAAAGAACTACAGATTTCGGTATATTCTGGTGAACTCATGAGTCTTTTCAACTTCCCAGATATGTTTAGTTTTGTACTGCATGTTTTATTTTAGCAAACTGGTTTTTTTCTTCATTTTTTTGGTTTTATATTAGGGTTCCTCAAACAACTTAGCTGCTATAGAAGTATCTGTCTTGGACTTCTGGGATAAGTTTTATTCTTCTGATTGCACATTCAAACAACTTAAAGTTGTGAAGATGACAGATGTGTCTGGTGTACCACATGAGATGGAGTTTATCAAATTTTTTCTTGCGAAATCTCCCGTGCTTGAGAGGATGATGATTACACCTTGTCTATATGTTAGGGATGGAAATGAAAATATGTTAATTGAATTGCTGAGTTTCTGCCGAGCCTCCTCACAGGCAGAAATGTTGTTCATTCGAATTCGAGCATGATTCATTATGTATCTCATGTATAGTTTCTTTCTCTTCATGCTCTTCCATGCATTTTAACCGTGGCAAAGCATTATTTGTTTCTGTCAAAGTACGATATGGTTACTCAATATTCTTTCAGTTATACAGTTCACAAAGATTGTATTGAATTGCTGACCAATGACTATAGGTGCATCACTAGTGCTCGGTTGAGACACTCAACTTAATATCTCAAAGTATAAAAGAAAAAATTGAGGAAAGAAAGCTCTAGTGTGACCTTAAGATAGTTTAAAATGTTATAACTGAAGACGATGTAGAATATATATTTTTTCGTGGCATCTGAGTAACAGCCTCAAATTTGTAGAATATATGCAACTGCTGCATCAGTTACTCTTTGATAGTTATTTGCTCTATTCAGATTCAGTACCATGAATTGATTATTAGCTACTCACAACCGAAGAATTCTAGATAAATCAACATGAAGAATTATTATTTTACATATTTTACATACATTTTGTAGTTATTTTTTTAAATATGTAATCTAGTACGTAATGGGCAAATTGCAAAATGTATCCTTAAACATATAGTAATTTACAATTTATATCCCCTAAACTTATAAAATACTTATTTATGCCCATAAACTTATTGAAAGTTGTAAATTGTATCATTTAGTCTAAATCATCTCGTTAAGATAACCTAAAGTCAAACGACGTCGTATAAGTCGTATAAGAGAGATGTATTTCTGAAAAATAAAAAAAAAACTCATTTAATCTTCTTTAAATATGAACATCTCTCCCCTTTAATGATAGTTGTTTCCCTTCCCCTCATCTCTACTTTGTTTCCCCAATCTCACTAGAACAAATTAATGTGTACAAATTGGTCATGTCTTCTTTTTGCGTCGGTAATTCTCTTCTTGCGTCCTGCCTTTGGTTAAGAGAATCATACAATTGGCCATGTCTTCTTCTTCTTTGCTCGTACTTTCTGTAAATTTATAGGTTGTGAGTGAAGTAGTGACATGAAAAGAGTATTAAGAGGGGGAAAATCTTGAAGCTTGAGGGAGTAATTGACAGGACAACAATGGCAACATTAAAGTTGGGAAACGATTAAGGGGAGGAGTAAAAATAGGGACATGAGAGAGAAGAGACTTGGTGAGGAAGGAACAAAGACATTACTTTATGGCAATAATTTCACACCAAGGCTTGAACCACAAAAAATTGAAGTTATTTTTTAATTGATTTTTGTGGTTGATTTAGGTTGTTTTTTAATTGATTTATATATAACGTAATTAATCTTCTATGACGGATTAAGGAGACAAAAATTGCAGTTGTTTTCGATTACTTTGACAGTATATTTTGCAAGATATTATAAGATGATTGAGAAAAGAAAGAGAGTGAGTCATTGAAGAGGGTGGGAGAAGAAGAAGAAATTTTTCTTTTTTTTTTCTAAATTATACGACGTCGTTTGACTTTAAGTTATTTTAACAGTACGATGTAGGCAGAATGCTACAATTTGCATTTTTCGGTAAGTTTATGGGTATAAATGAGAGTTTTTATAAGTTTAAGGATATAAAATACAAATTGATATTTAATGATACATTTTTTAATTAGCCCTAAATTAATGCGAATTATGACGTAACTTATTCTGCGTGGTTGATACTAAAATATATAGTAATGAATAAATTATTTTTTATGACTGTGGTAAATATTTATTAATGTGGTAAATATATAACTTATTATGTGTGGTTGATAGTAATATATATATAACCATACTAGTTTTATTATACTGTGGTAAATATTTATATCAAATTATTGTCAACGAAATATGTTAGCAGAAAAAATATAGATGATAAGGATGATAAAATGTTCGTTTAACATTGTCTTGTACTTAGTAATTTTGTATTTAGTTTATCAATTTTTATTTAAAATATGAAGCTCAAACTCAGATCATCTTAGTCAAATGACTCTAAATTAAAATCACCGAGGCCTATAACTTTATTGATTCAGCTACTAGAAATATGTATTGGGAACAAGTGATTAGAATTAAAATAAGACCCAAAAAGAACTGAAATTAAGTGGTTTCAAAAGACATAAAAAATTAAGAATATGGATACATTCATTTC
>JAYMTC010001004.1:0-10086 GCA_036897605.1 Melianthus villosus
TCCTCTTATTGCATTCTTTTATTTTATTTTAAGGATGCCCCACTACATTTTAACTATCTATTTGATTCACTTCTCTGGCTTTATTGTTCAATCAATATGTATTTTTGGTGGAAACTCATTATTAGTTGATTCATGCCTGTGAATGAATGGATTAGATGTTGATCTTTGTGACGTTTTTTTTATCCCATTCTTTCATATTTCAACCTGTTAGTGAGGAGGTCTCGATGCTGGAGTTTAAACTATTGCAATTGAATAATCCTACTTGTTTGCTAATATACCAATAAGCTTTTGCAGCTTTCCAATGTTAGATCTTACATGGATATTTGTTAGATTGGAAACAAGTGAGAAGGTATCAATGCTCATGCTTGATTTTTGCAACCTATTAATGAGGAATCCTTCGTGCTTCCTTATTTCATTGGTTTGATTTCTTAAAACTTGAAACAAGTTGAAGTGGGAGTGTCTTAACGCTCTCCTATTTTTTTTTTTTTTTGTAAAGACGAAGAAAGTTTAAAATTTTGCAATTAGTGAATGAATAATCCTATAGCCTTTGTTATATTGTTATCTTAGCTATTCCCACAGTTAAATATTAATACTAGAAATATGAAACATTTAGTTTTTTATTTTCAAATACTTTTTTAGTGTGACTCCTTGTTCAGAGATAGAGGCAATAGTGTGAGGCAGGGGAGTAAGTTCTAGCCGCTACAGACGAGGAAAAGTGGCATGTTACTGAAGCATATGATCAAATGGATGTGTCGAAAAATACCATTATGGCTGTGAAGTCTTACCAAAATCAAGCTCATGTGCTGCTTAAGAACTACTTCTTAGCAGGTCCTTTAATCCCATACACTTCGGTATTTGGTGGCTTATTGGCTTGCAAAATGGTACAGTTATCATCAGTTCATATTTTTAATATGACATGTCCCAGTCAACCAAGCTATTTCCTTTCCCTCCTTGGTGAATTTGTACATATTTATACCACTTGCAGTTATACAATCTTACCCATTCAATCAGCAACTTTTACTTCAGAAGTTATTCCACTCTAACAAAAATGGAAAGAATTGAGTGGAACAATCGGTGAGTGATCATATCAATTTTTGGATACTGTTCATTTTGATATTTTCAGACATTGTCAATATACTGATAGGTTTGTAAATTAACTTTGGCAGCGGGATCTCCACCATTCATGCAATTTTTATCACCGTGATGTCATTGTATTTCGTGTTCTGGTCTGGTCTATTTTCTGACCAACAACATGCTCAACTTGTTACTTTCCGTAGTTCTCCACTCTCAACTTTTGCATTAGGGGTAAGTTTTTTTCTCTGCTTAAAACTATGCTCAGAATATTCAAATTTATTGGGATTATTTGTTCTTACTTTAACTTGTCTTTGGATTATTTCAAGGTCCGTCATGTGTAACATGTGATGTGATTTTGGCAGATTTCTGTTGGATACTTCGTTGCGGATCTTGGATTGATTTTTTGGGTATATCCTTCATTAGGTGGAATGGAGTTTGTATGTTTATTCTCTATCTTTTCTAAATCTTTTTCTTTTTATAGAAGGCAGTTATATGTACAAACTACATACTAGAAAGAAATATGGTTAAATACATATACATTAGAGGCATTATTTGTTAAAGCTCATATGAGTTCATGTTATTGTGTGGTTTGTTATAGTGAAGTTATAATTGGACAAAATTTAGGTGAATTGACCTGATACATTGTAGCACATACAAGTAAATCATGGTTCACATGGGCTAATCTGTACCATGTTCAGGCATGTCAGTAGAATTCATAAGTTTTGCCGCATCCAATTTCAGGTTATCCATCATTCTCTTTCAACAATTGCTGTAGCATATTCTATGTTATCTGGAGAAGGACAGCTTTATACATATATGGTCCTCATCTCTGAGGTGACAACTCCAGAGATAAATATGAGATGGTATGTGTTAATGTTAATTCTTATTACCTTTTGAGATTTTCAACATTAGTTTATCACTACTTCTCCTGCATTCATAAAGGTACCTTGAAATTGCTGGTTTGAAGAAGACCACTGCATATCTCATTAATGGTGTGGCGATATTTTTGGCATGGTTGGTGAGTTCAAATCGTGTCTGTTTTTCACTTTGGGGACCAAAAATTACTCCTTTAGAACTCCTAGTCCTTAATTAAAAGCAAAAAGAAATACTTCTGATGGTCAAATTAGGTGTCTAACCTTGCACCTAAAAGTCATTTATGAATGATTTATGATGTTCATTCTCAGTTTTGGAGGAGTTGGATTAAGTTATTTTCATTCACAGTGTGTGGTTTGAGTGGCAGGAGCAGCTAAATTTTTATTTAAATATGAAAGGACGTGGTGCCTTTTTTACAAGAAAAATGACTTGTTTTCTTCTGAGATTCATATTTGTTATTTTACATTGGACCCTCCCTTAAATTATCGTACAAAATGCAGGTTGCAAGAGTTCTGTTGTTCGGTTATCTGTTTTACCATGTTTACTTGCACTATAATCAGGTATGAAATTCCCTTGACATGCATTCATATTTAATATATTTTCATCCTCTGCAAGTACTCTATTACGTGAACATTGGCTTGGACTAAAAATAAATGTCAATGATGCTCATAATTGCATCCTTTCTTCCTCTTCCTTAATTCATGGCTAAAGCATGCAAATGTTTCACCAAACTCTTAAATTAAGAGTCTATCATGACATTAGAGCTCTTATCAGTTGTTCGGAATTCACCTGATTGACCTGAGATTGCCCATTTATTTTTAATTCCATCATAATTACATAACTTTTTCTTGGGGTTGCTGATTTTGAATGCTTGAAATCTTAATTACATAGTAAATGGTCGTATTGGCTTGGCAGGTGATTCAGATGCACACATTTGGGTTTCTCTTGGTGCTTGTTGTGCCACCAGCACTAGGTTTAATGAACTTGATATGGTTTGGAAGGATTGTTAAGGGATTGAAGAAAACCATAGCAAAGAGTCTGTGATGGATATGTTATACCCCCCACAAGTTACATTAATCGTCTTTGTTATGTGTAAATGATAAGTTGGTGTTAATAAAAATTGATTTGTATGTGACGCAAGATGGTAATAGGGCGGGATAAACGAGAATCATGTCCCGTCCTATCCCTAATAGGGCGGGAATGAAAATTAAACAATTGAAAATGAGACGAGAAAGTATTTCTATTTCTCAATGGGAATGGGATGGGAACGGAAATGACATATTATATCCCATTTATATTTTATCCTATTTAAAACTATATAGTATTTGAATTCTTGAAGTTGTATACTTTTTTATTGTATAATCATATGATTAAATTTTTAGTTAATTTCATATTATTGATAGTCTTTTAATTATAAATTTTATTTTGGTGTGTTTCTTGATTTGAATATGCAGTAACAATTTATTTTTAAAAAAATTAATTAAAAAATATTTCTACGATGGAAATATGAATGAAACGATCGTAACGGGACGCGAATAAGAATGTTCTTTATTTTTTATGGTAAGAATAAAATATAAATGAGAATGAATAAATAATGATGGAATAGGAATGAGATCGGTCCATCGCTGCTAACAAGTTACTATTGCTTCCAATATGTAATTCCACGTTATATTGATCTACATGCTGTATGTTTTAATTTTTAATCAACTAGCTTTAGAACTGATTGATGTATACTCCAAATCACTAATGTTATGTTTAAGGTATTTAATTAGGGATTTTAGTTACTTTCATATGTTTATTCTTATTTATGTTTTTCTTTCTTCTTTCGTTTTTTTTTTTTTGGTTGAGGATTTTGCATCAGCTCCGTATTAGCAAATATATAGGTAAATGGGGCCTGACTCAAATCTTCTATCCATCATGCTCCTTTACATTAAACCTCAACATGGGATCCTCTTCGTTTTGTTTCCTTTTTCATTTTTTTAAATAATTCTATTAATTATTTTATATTTTATTTAATTTAAAGGGTGCTTAGAGTTATAAAAGAAACTTATGTATTCTTGCTCATGCAACGTCTCTTGGCTTACAGCATTATACCAAAAAAAAAAAAAAGAATAAGCTACTAGTTTTCATCAATTTACAAATCACTCTTTTATCAAACTTGGTTGAAAATGAACTCATAACTTAACCAAATTTGTAAAATATTCATTTACATGGCTCTCTAAAATCTCAACTTAATACACATAACCATACTGTAATACTATCTATTGGTTATTTATTACTCCAAACTTATTAGTTAATAATAAAATATTCAACTAAGAGGTTTGAATTGTAGCATGAATCTCTTCACTATAAATGTGTCATATCCATAAACCTTTCATTACAAAAAAAATTTCCTGAAGGGTAGCAATGACAACAAACTCCTACAATCCCACCACCTTTCTCTTCTTCCTTCTAGCCACTGCATTCTTCAATCCTAGTCTTGCAAGAATATGGAAAACTGGCAACTCATTGGTCCTCGTTCTAACTCATCCTAGGGCTATCCATCCCACCCTTCCCTTGGACCTAATTGAGGCATGTTGATCGACTCATGAACCATTACACTCTCACTTACCTGAGCCATTCTACTCACAGCTTCTCTCAACCCTAATATCAGTTATAACTTACCCAAGAGCCAACGAGCACGAGGATGAAACCGGGTTCGGTCTTTGCTCTAGACTTTCACAGGTGATGCTCTTCCGTCAATAACAATTGAGCCTGTTTTTGCCCCAAGGGAATAACTTCTATGCAGTGAGTGCTCCAAGCAACTCTACCGGGTCAAATGCTTGCTTTCCAGAGAATGGATGATGGAGATTATGGCCCAGCTGGGATTTTTAGAAGCTTCCGACAGCAGAATGTTGAGGTAGTTTATGATTTGGAGAAAGACAGGATTGGGTTTTCAACCAAAAGACTGCTGTGCCTCGGCTCCTTTGAGTTATATCATGGTCTCCTTAGAAACTGATCCTTTTGTGAGTGTTTTTTCTAAGGGTAGTTTGTGATGTTTTGGGACTAATAACGACGCTAGATCGCGCTAAGATTGTTCACTGATACCCATATTGGAATATGCACTTTCCAAAAAGCAGAAACCAGAACCATAAATATTGGACGAAGGTTCTGTTTTCCAGTAGCAACTGTCCTATGTAACATGTGTAGTCCGTACACATTATGTTCTTTAACTAGCATAAAAATTCTTAGTTCTTACTGTATTTCAAATTTTTATATTGTTTACTAAAAACAGGTCAGGTTGGTAGAGAATACCTTCCATCTGTTTGAACTATTGAGAGAATCCCCATTTCACAAGAACCCTAGAATTTTCTAACCAATTTACCAACATTTGTGACAAATAGGAACCAATCTTTCATGCAAACTGTTCAATTACACAAGCAATAAATCTTTGGTACAATTCATAGATGGTAATGGAGTATCTAAACAAACATGCATGTACAGTTTTCTCAATCCATGTTACAGAGATGGGAAACTTGGCACTGGAAACATCAGGTCTAGCATACTGTTTACATAACTTCCATGAGCAACAACCACATACACTGCCTTTCTGCAAGTCTATCGATAACACCCATCTTCTAAGAGCAACATGATGCACTTCCTGCCCTTTCTGCAGGTCTATCCATAAGAACCATTCCTGATGGGTTCTGTGGTGGCTGCACTCGAGGTAGTCTCTTTGCTGAAACCATGATTATCAATAATACATTATGTTTTAATGGAGGTTCAGGCACAATAAAACTTGCTTTTTTTATTCCATTAGCCAATTAAACTCGGTAATATGATATCAACTGACTACTGAACAACAACAATGCAGAAAAAACTCATACACTATAAACCAAACCTATGGATAGAGTAGTATAAACATGTTATCATTTGGGGTACTCAAAATGACCAATTAATAGTTTCAAACTGGGTCAAGATTTCCCCCTTCTATTATGCAGTCACAAAAACTATCACATAACAAGAACCGTACCTATTTCGTGAAAGATGTCATTTACATTGGTGGCAGTTTTTGCAGAGGTTTCCATAAAAAAGAGGCCATTCTCCTGAGCATACCTTTGTGCATCCTGTAAAGGTGATGGCAACTAAGTGGGTAACTCTTCCACTTTTGAACAACATGTAACATGTAGACTGAAATCGAAGTTAATTTACTGAACTCTTTTATTCCTCTCTTATGTGTAAAAAGAATACTTGAAATCACAACGGATTGGTACACTATCAATTGTTCGATTCAAACCAGGCATCTGATTGTACTAAAAATCATCCTATTAATAATTGAACCATGGAACTCTCAGCCAATAGAAAATTTTCTTTCCAATTGATACAAGGGACATGTTATATAAGTAATTGAAAGAAAAAAAATATATAAGTAATTGAAAGAAGAAAAAAAATGTATTATATTATAAGGCTATGAAGAATGATGCACGATAATAAGAGTTAAATTGTATACATGTATAATCAGAGTTCAACTACATACCCCTCTGTTTCAAATTAGTTTTTCACTTTCTAAAGTTTATGGTATTCCAAAATAGTTGTCCATGTTCTATTTTTAAGATGACATATCACATGCTATACTAATTTATCGTTGGATAATAGCAAATTACGTCCTTCCTTAAACTTAGTGGTCATTGTATATTGCATCCTTAAACTTTAATAGTTCTCATTTTGTCCCCTAACTTTTGAAAATGTTAAATTTTTTGTCCTTCTGTTAAAAATCGACTGATAGGAGTACATGTGCAAGTCACATGCCGTTATAATTAGGGCAAAATTGGGAACAAAAAAATACACCATTGTCACTTTATAACCCTCCTCTGATCACTCATCAACCTCTCGACCGCTGTATAAAACTTTCTTCGAAGAAATCAGAGAAAACTGACTACTGCTTCTCAATGCCAGACATCCTTTGCTTCTCTGAACTCCATCTCAACTGGCAGAAGCTTCTATGTCTCTTTGAGGATTGCACCCCTGGCAGTGCTTGGCTATGGGTGTGATGAAGTCAGATTCCGTTTTGACCCGATTCTGAGTTTTGACCCTGGTTGTGTCCACATTTCTGGATATTTTACATTTGGAAACGATCAATGTATCGACTGACTCAAAGGAACTATTTATCTTGTAATTATGCAAGGTCAAAATGCAAGCTTTGAAACTGAGCGAGAAGATCAACGAGTATCTGACGAGGTTGAGTTGATTTTGAATCAATTGAAGTTCAGATGGTTCCGGGTAGAAGAGATCTTATCTGGATTATAAATTTTCTCAGGATTAAACATAAGCAAGTGTAACAGAGAGGTCAAATTTATGAATTTGGAGATTGTTCTAGAGAGCTTGAATGAAGAGAAGGAGACGGAAAAATTATGCAGTTTATTGGGCTTTATGAGTTATTGAAGGTTTGTGACTTTTTATGTCAAGAAAAGGGTGAAGTTAGTGTTGAACAAGACGATCGAGGGTCTAATGCCTCAATCTGACGATTTCATGTGCCCCATTACGCTCGAATATTTTTTTCCCAGTTTTACCCATCATTGTAACATTGTAACAGCATGACACTTGCATCTAAGGACAAAAAATATTTAAAAAAAATTAATTTTGGGGGCAAAAATGGGCACTATAAAGTTGAAGGGCATTACATGAAATCACCCGTAAGTTCGTAATTTGCAATTAACCCTTTAGCCTTTTATTGGTTTTGTTACTCTTTTGTATATTAAAATTATCTTGATTTAGAATAATTCTCCATTGATTTTTTCTTTCAAATAAGGGTAAAAGTAGAATATCATATTTATGTTGAATAATCCTTAATTTTGTCAAGAACTCATGTTTATGACAACCAAATTGAAATAGAGGAAGTAAATTCTTGTCTAGCAAAGTTAACTTCCGAAGATGCAATTGAAAGACAAAGTTCTAATCCAAAATTCAGAAACATGTGATACTCTTTTAAATTCTAATCATTTGTTTTCACCACCAACGGTTTATTTTCTTTAAGTCCTTTAATTCATGATCTCCAAAGGCTGTTACTTTATATAATAAATAATAAACTACATGATTCTTATAAATAAAGTGGATGCCATAAATAAAACTAGTAGATGTGTACTACTTACTTCCGCTGTCACCTTCCTTGCCTCTAGCAAATCAGCTTTATTACCAGCAAGTGCCATAACCATGTTTGGATTGCCTTTGGCAAAGATAGAAAAAGTTTGGTTTAAGAAATTTTTATTAGCTGAGTATTCGATGGCAGTGATACATGTGAGTAAGATAAGTGCATGTAGAGATATAGAAGGGTTCAGATTCTGACATTCTAACAATAAGTAAAAGCCCATAAGCAATTATCCTTTTTTTAGTGTATACCAAATACAGTGATTGGAACAAAAGAACTACTGAAAGGGCTAACTATAAACTTTTAAAGATATAATCAGAACCTAGTGACATGGTGAGGGTGTTTCCTATATGGAAAACATTCAAAGCTCTTGAACTCAGGGCCAACGTACCGACCATATAATTAATTAAGTAAACATAAAAGAATTCTATATCCGAACTTTAAATGAAAAGTGTACCTTGGGCTTGAAGTTCTTGAACCCATTTTTTGGCCCGCTCAAATGAGGCCTTCAAGAAAACAAAATATAGTTTAAACCATCATCTCATTATATAAAGGAAAACTCACATTGCGAAATCACGAAGGTTGTGGATATTATGTTAAATAGAGCTCACCGCATTAGTTATATCAAATACAATAATTGCAGCTGCCGCTCCCCTATAATACATAGGAGCCAGGCTATGGTATCTCTCCTGACCAGCTGTATCCCAAATTTCAAATTTCACTGTTGCATCATTTACTGCCAAAGTTTGTGAGAAAAAGGCAGCTCCAATGGTTGATTCCTGAAAATCATAATAGATGTCAACCTCCTGAACATTACAAGAGAATGAGAAACAATAAAGGGTAGTAAATTGCTATTGCACACTAGCACCAACTTGAAATTCCACAAATTGCCCTTTGACAAAACGCAACACTAGACTAGACTTTCCAGCTCCAACATCCCCAAGAAGCACCTGCATTACAAAAATCATGCATTAACTAGCGAAATATTGATTCATTCATCATTAATATGTGAAAAATTCAAAGCTAATGACAAAATAATGCAATACACAAGAAAACATTGGCTTGTTACAGCAATAAAAAAAGAAATATGTGTTAAAGGAAAAACTTGCAAACTTCAATCTATGGAAAAATCAGTTCACCCTCTGACTGGTTTGGATTTGAAATGTATATACCAACTGCCTTCATATCATTTTACTAACTATACCTGCTAACTGAAATATATAAACTAGAATATGCAAACTCACATGCAAGCAATTTTTGGAAGTCCAATAAAACGAGATCAAAACCTGCTCTACCATGCAAGATATCCAAAATTGTGATATTCACATCCAACCAGTCCCGATATTAAGAATCAAGCAAAAAGTTAATTGATTAAAGCCACAAAGCACAACACATGTTCACAATTATGGCAGATCAATACTGCTTTTGCATCACAAGAACAATTCAATTGGCAAATTTAGGAACAACAAAGACAAATTCCCAGCATAATTCTCATGAAAATACCGCATAAAACCAAACAAGCAAGCATAAGGAACACAATAAAAGCCTGATCAAGCCAATACATGGAGATAATTCAGTCTAAAACCTCATATTTAAGAATCTAATTAGAAAGATATACAGATACAGATGAAACAAACACTGACCAATTTGGCATTTATGCTCTTGTTTGCAGTGGTGGCCATGACGGAATCGATTCAAATCAGATCAAAAAATCGAATAGGAACTTAAACAGCAATCGGAATCACAAAGGGCGATGAGAAGAGATTTGAATGAGGGCAAGAAAAGAGATCAAGGCAAAATTTGGCACAAAGAGACGCCTAAGCAACCAAGATGTACGCTAAAGCGACCTACTTTTTTTATTGAGTTCTAAAATAAATGGAGTCTTTTATTTATTTATAAACCAAAATGAAAATGAATGGAAGGTTAATTTGTTACTCTTTCTACTGCTATTCAATTCTTTATAATTTATATCTTATATTATAAATAAATAATATTTTTTTATGAAAGTAGATAAA
>JAYMTC010001005.1:0-10084 GCA_036897605.1 Melianthus villosus
CGAGGTCGCCGGAGGTCAGGCGGGTTGGCTGAGAGTCAGGCTAGGTGTTGGTGAAGGCAGAAAGAGCTGGTGGCAAGGGTTTTCTGTGTTTTTTTTTCAGTTGCAGTTGATTTTTTTTATTTTTTTTTGGGTAAAAAGGTAGATAAAGAAGGTTGTTGCCATGTGAAAATTTTTAAATATTATGATCGAAATATCATGAGAGAAAAAGAGAATAGAAAGAACACAAAATTACGTGATTCGACAACTGTCTACATCCACAGGGACACCCCTAAAGGGCTCTGAAATACTATTCTTTTAATTTATAATTACAATAGTATAATACCTTATTTATAGGATTTACATCAAATATTAGAGAATATTTAAAGATATAAATAGAATCAATACATAATAACTCATAATATATATATCACCATAGTTACTTCCATCATAATCTTGAAAAGTCAATTTTTTCAACAGTATGTTTTCATTTAAAATTAGCAAATGTAGAGCGATCACAAGCTCTAAAAACTTGAGGTTTGGGAGTTTGACACCATTGATGCATTTAAACACTCACCGTAGCGAAAGCTGGAAACATGTCAACATGAAACATGTATGTTAACATGCTTGCTTACATTCCCACTTCGTAGTCCTTCATTTCTTTAAGCATTTATCAAATCAACTACCTCATTTCTACCACCAATTTGGTTTTCATTGACTTCCATTTTATTGTTAATGGAAACATTCCACAAAAAAAACACATATATTTTAAAAACTGCAAAATAGTGTACCTAACTAAAATTTACATAAATTTTAAACATTCAGAAAAATATTACTAGGGCTAGTACCTAGTGCACCTCACTAACGACTTACGTTGTCCGTCTTAACTATGTTCAGGCGATGGAGATCGCTTGATGGCACTCACGCGTCTAGACGAGCCACGGTTTGCCTTTGAAAACACATGCAACTAATTGTTTTAAAAGCTCAAGATTCGATGTTTGGCGCCACAATTATTTCAATGGTATGGAAGAGAAACCTGACACTTTGGCATACAAATGATATGAATCATTAAGGTTTAAATTTTGTAATGAAAGTGTTAATGTGGTAATAATTTTTTTAAGCTCCATATTAAATTTATGTAATTCGAATATATTAACCAATCAAAAAGTGTCAAACGTTTCAAGAGTGTGGGGTAAATTTAACTTGAATATGAGAATATCATTTGCGAATTCAAACGCTCCCTTGTTAAATACCTTTATATCCAAAACAGCTTGTGAAACCGGTTCTTTTGTATTCAAGTACGCATATGAACACACGGAACCACTGAAGACAAGAATACCAAGAACATCTTTTTGGCTGCATGCTTCACAACATACAAATAATCTATTAAATTTAAAGAGTCTCCATTCAGATATTAAACAACATAGATAATAAACTAATCTGGATTAAGAAAAAAATAATAACAAAAAAAGAGAAAGAAACAAACCTTCAGTTACATAATTTATGAATGGAAGAAGCAACTCAACTTCATGCAAACTGTCCGACGTGAATGAATCACCTTCGGCAACCTAAACTTACAAAATATGTCCTTGTGAAAAGCCGGTAATACATGTTAAATCAAATAAGTTACAATATTGCAATTTACTTGTGTTTAGTATAGCTTTCTGATGATAGATCTAGTTTCAAATTCTATCTTTTCATGAAACAGATTTTAATTGATTCAATAAAAGCTGAATGCTAAGGCGTTGGATAAAAACTGCTGAAAACTTATTTTCTGTGACATAAATAAGATAAGATAAAATAAAATATATTTATTGACTTCACAAAGTTAGTTTCAACTAATTGTCAATCAATTATTATTTATCACATAATCATAAATCTTAAAACATCATATAATAATAATTAAATATATAGTACATAATATTTTGTACAAACAAACTAATTATTGGCATTTGTACGATAAATTTATAATTATCCATTGTATAAATAAGATTTTTCTATTCACCCGAAAAAATTAAGATTTTGCTGAAGAGTGAGAAAAGCACTAGTTAATGACTCGTAATCCAGTTTTTTTATTATTATTCTTTTATTCTTTTCAATAAGAATATAGTTACTTTTCAAATACTTTTCAAATGAACTGTAATAAAACTTTTTCTGTTTATACTAAAATGTTGGCTCTGTTACTGGGACTCGGATATAAGTGCGGGTGATCTAAGAATCTGACTCGTCAAATTTTAAGATGATGAATATGGAGACTCGTCTGAGAAGGATTTAGAAAATAGACACAGGTGCAAGGATAGGTTAATTTTTATAAATATAGATATATAAATATATTTTAAACCTATTTAATTATAAATTATTATTCTTAATATTTATAATTACCTGCAAAATTGATGCCCAAATTTTATACATTAATACTCAAACATACTATTTACATAATCAGTACCCAATCAAAAAGCGCAATGCACAATCAATTTTCTGTTAAAAAAAAGTGTAAAATGTTTCAATTAACTCTGATTCTTCTCCAAAAAGCTCATCACTTTACCAATCATCACCTCTTCAACATTACACTTATCCATCAAGACCTTCACAATCTTAATCATCACAAGTAACCTAATCCCATTTTAAATTTCTCCCTTCTGTCCTTCTCCCTATCAATCAACACCACATGCATCACTCACTTTCCGTTTCCAGCACTGAAGATCCACTCATAACCAAATTCTCAACAATTAGACAAACCTGATTCCCATTGAACCGTTTTCAATTGCTTTCAAGGTGTCAGTCTTTAATCTCCTTTCAGCACATAACCATGCGGATATTTTCGTTCTCAACACGCCACAAACGAGGTCAGATGAGGTTGTTGTGCCATTGCTGTTGTAGCAAGGCTATTGGTGCCATGGGATCCTATAAAGGAGGAGCCTTAACTACGCTAGCCGTCTTGCTCTAGCTTCTCAGGACCGGAAGGTTTAGTCTGCTAAGTCCTCAAGGGACGATGGGTACTAGGATTTGAGAGATTTGAGGGAGGATTGAAGATATGATACAATTAACCGAAGGTCAATATAGACTGGGAAAGAGATGCCAAACTGAACTTGAATTTTTCGAACCTGACTGTCGAGATCCCACCGAGTTTCAAAACCAGTGACTATTGACGTCATCGGCATTTAGCTCAACGAGAGAGTTAAACTGAATGAAGGAAGAATAAGGGAATGATAATTTTATCATTATCATTAAACATATATTATTTTCCAATAACTCGTCAATAATATGGATTGCAATATGGGCTTAACAGAAGTGGAGTTAACTGAAATATTTTAAACTTTTTTTAACAAAAAAATTGATTATGGAATTGGACTTTTAGATCGGCTATTAATTATGTAAATTGGTTTGTTCAGAGATCAACTTGAACTTTTTGTTAAGTTTGGGTGCCAGTTTTGCAGTTACTTGTAATATTTTATAATTATTTATGTAATTTTTAGTTAATATAGGTTAGAATATAAGGAAACATAGTATAATGGAGCCTTAGAAGTATTCTAATTGATCTAATTAACATGAAGACCAGGATAACTGTATTGTGTTCAAATTAGTAAGTTCCCAGCCTCATCATGCATTGGAAATGGGCGTGTTTTCAGAATTGAGTTAAATGACGCTTATATACATATAAACACTACATGCATTTCACAAACATCAAGAGAGATTATATAGGATAGAACCATATGACCCTCAAAGTGGCATAAAATTGACAAAGACAGCGAAAGAAAATTTTGATAGAAGGATATTAGAACACGAAAATTATACACACTACATATATTTCACAAACATCACGAGAGATTATATAAGATAGAACCATATATGACCAGTAAAGAAAGGTAAGTATTTATAATGCCCCCCAAATTGGCATAAAATTGACCAAGATAGTGAAGGAAAATTTAGATAGAAGCATGATAGACCATGATAACTAATATTTCCCAAAATCTAAACTATCAAGCCTCGTTACGTATTCTAAATGCAGAAGTTTACACAACTGTAATTTCTGAAGATTAACATGGATGATTGATCAGATCAGTACAGGTAAAACACTTACCCTATTCGCCCAGAAAAGTCCACAGGCATTACAAAGTGACCTAGGTCCAGTTGGTCCACGCCGCATCAATGGGGTAGAGTTTGAGCTGGTTCCACAATGTGTGCAGCTAGAGAAGCATGCAAAAACACTAATCAAACTATGCAATATCCTACGTCTATAATACCAATGTAATCATAATAAATAAATAAAACTGGTATAAGAAAGAAAGAAAAAGACAAGACACTCATATCCATTAATGACAAAGTAATAATTGGTTTTTCCACAAAAACTGGAAGTCTGAAAGATGGTTAAACTGACTGTGTTTCAGTTGGGCTGTCATCTTGTGCAGAATCCTGAGTAACATCCCAACCAAAAGCTCCTTCAGACTTTCTTGCAGAAGTAAACTGGCCTTTATTGCGCTGCATCCTGGTTCAGTCGAAAATATATTACTTAGAAAAACAAAATGTACAATAAGACCCCGATAGGCAAACACAATTAAAAGCAATAAGCAAAAGGATCGAATATGGAAAAACAGTGAAAAAGTAACAGAAGCCACGAATAAGAAAAGCAGGCAAGATAGCAACCCTAATAATTCTCAGTTTATTGCCCTCATAAGGCATATAACAAGTAGATGCAACAGAAAAATAAAACTTATGATAATTCATTCCCCAAAAAAGAAAACACATAACTAACTATACCTAAATAAAAAAGAGATCAATAGTAAATACAACTAAAAACTTTGGTCACTCTATGATTTATTAGCAGTTATTTTTTAACGGTCTAACTATAGCATGACCATAACGTCGTTATCAACCTTCCATAATGGTATACAGGAAAAGGAAACTCTGAGATTTTGAGCTTATTCTAATTTTACAAGATAAACATGTTCAGAGTCACAGTTCACCTCCACGTCATAAGGAGACACTGTCGGTATCGAGGAAATAGGAATTTCATGTACGTCATATAGCTACTAGTGTCAGGATCTTGTTGCCGTCATTTAGTTTTTACGATTTAAACAATTCAAATAGTAGGTAAAGTGCATCTAAGTATGTGAATATACAATTATTTTTATTTGCGTAACAGTTCAAAATCTCCATTTTCCCATTCCGGGCTTTCAGAACAAGACAAACAATAAATTTTTCATGGAAACATTCATATTTCCTTAAAATAACATAGAGGAAGCCCTTTCTTTTAAATTATATGGTGGCCTCCCAATATTTATCCATGTTTTGTTGTTTCTGTTACAAATTCAAAATTTCCCACCACATTACTAAGTAAAACAGTATCTCTCTCTATTAATAACTAAGATAGATGACTGGGAATTTATTATGAACAAACTGTTTTAAAGGCTTCACTTATTTCCATAAAATATTATTTCATCTCGATGACTATCAGTTTTTTCCTTCCAACGCCCCAAAAATGTCAACATTAGCAACAAAGGCACATAAATATAACTCACTGTTGAAACAACTATTTGTAGTTCCTACAACTCCTCTACGGCCTGCAGAGAAAATGTCTATCGAGCTTAACTCATACACCCTCCATTTCATATTACTTGTCCATTATAAAGTTTTAAATTGTTTCAAAATTCAAAATGCTTAACATTTCGAAATCATTGAGCAAAAATGTTAAATACCTTTTATAGTTTAACCCTATCTTAACGTTCTTATATAAAAAAAAATAATCTCTAACTTGTATGGCAGAGAAGAGTAACTGAGGAACTTTAAACTTAAAATTCAAATCAAATATTGAATTCAAACAAGTAATAACGTAGAGAGTAGCCTTTTGATGTTCAAAAAGAAACATCTGCAAAAGAAATTAAAAAAAAATATTAATTTTAGATAGTTTCTTCAATTTGCAATTAATAAAACAATAATATGAATCTCAATTTGACAACTATGGATATAAGTTGCACTTATTTTTTCTTGCTTTAGAGGAGGGGAATAAGCAAAAATAAGGGGTTTCGAACTTCTGTTGGATTTAATACACCTAGTCTCTCCCACATAGCTGTACTGCATGTTCAAAATTGTTTACCTATTACACCCTTGAATTTAGATCCTTTAGGCTTATCTAAGAGCATTCTTACGAAAGAGTTAGGTTTTCCGGGGTCTCTTTAAGTAAGTATTTCTTAATGAAAGGATGTAGTGGTTCAACAGTATGCTGAAAATAGAATTTCTCCAGCAAAATAGATGGCATTTTCATGTGAACTAGAAAAAGCTAGCACTAGATGTTCCCTACTCGTGCTGGTGTTTCGTTATGATTGTTTTCCCTTTCTTTCCAAGTATATATGTTCTTTACAAGTACAGGTTTCTTCACAAAGAGGAAAAATAGGAAGATAATAAACTTCTATGTATCCAATCTTAATATGAAAAAGAATGTGTCAAGGACTTGATCATGTACTGATTCCGAAAGGCCATTAGTGTATATAAATCTATTGCAGTAAAGGCGAAACAATACAGGCCGCTGTTGAAATTTTAACTCTCTGCAAGAGATTTCACCTGACACAATCTACCAGTGAGTCAAGAAACTGGAAGATACGGATAAAATGATTTTCAATACTGTATGTAACTTCACATTCAGTATTAGAAAAAATCTCAACTGAATATGGGTTATATTTTCAAACTCCCATTGCATATTTCAGTTCGGAGTAAAAACATGATCATGTATGAAAACCTTTGTACGATATTAGCTCATTGAAGTGCAAAAACAATCAATTTCAAGAGATGATGGAGATATCCTAGCACAATTTCATAATAATTTGAACTAAAAGCTCCTCAATGGAAAAATGAATCATGTTAGCAGATAAATAAATTTTACATAAATTTTGAGGCACTCTTTGCGAGTCTGTAATTCTGCTCAAAATACCAACTTTTAAGATATAAAATGAGCTTTCCAAACCCATGGTACAACACAATTATAATTCATTTAATGAATAAGCCAGTCTCATAAAAGTGGAAATACAAGTGATCCATTTCTCTTTCTTCTAACTGTCAACTTAATCCAGAAAATAATTCAAATTGAAGTTGAAACAAATATTGATCAACAAACCTGAGCGCAACTTCTTGACGTACACCATATCTAACTTTCTTATCAAAACAACGGTCCTTTCTCTTCTGCCGGAACCTATTTAAGGATTCAACTCTTTGCGGTTGACTACACCGTGCAGGAATGTCCATCACGCTCTAAAAATGACAGCTAAAACCAGTTAAAAGGAAACAATTCATATATCACATGCATCCAAATTATGATTAGTATGGTTAGCAGTTATTACCCTCTGATTCTGAGGTGCCATATCCACTATACCATGCGGGCTTGGAGACTGTTGGGATCCTCCCAATAGTAGTAACACGGCCTCGACCTTTAAGCACCAAGTAACAACATAAAAACTTCATTTTTTCCTAAACCATAACATGCATTTACCCAAATTGCCAGTTTAAAACCTAATTGGGAGAGATCAAGACCTTATCAGGGGTGACAGCATCGTAAACGAAAACTCGGCCGCGGAAGGAAAGCATGAGCTGACTGGAACCGTCGAGGCGGTGAATGGCGATTTCAGAAGAGGCGACCGGAACGTAGGGAGTAACATCTTGGATGTGGCCGGTACAGGAGTCGTCTTGGAGAGAGTGATGATCAATATGGATGTGAGGATTGTCAATTGATTCGGCACCGGCGCCATCGTCGTCGTCTGTAGCGTCGCCGGCAATCCGGTTCATGGGCTGATGGTGGTGACCGTACATTGAGAACCAAATGGTTTAATGAAGCATTAGAGAGAAAACCTTAACCCTAAAAAGGCTTTGATTGAGAGACTGAAGAGCTTGTGCACGGGTAGTGTAGAAGAGAAGAGAAGAGAAGAGAAGAGAAGCTTGAAATCGGTGCTGAAGAATCGAATGGAAGAAATCGGTCTGGACAGCAAAAGTGCACGACGGTACCAAACGAGTAATAAACATTAGGCTTAAGATTTGGTGCCTCGTGTAATTTGCACACTTCAAATTAAGTCACCGGAAAAAAATATTAAATTCGTAGTCCTCAGACTTACGAATTCGTTTAAATCAACTCTAACATTCTATCTAGTGTTCAGTCTGATCTATTGTGATTAAAGATGCATACCGATCAATTTTTCTGGAGTCGAGTTGGACTAAGATCGGGTGTGTTTATAATGCGTTGACTAAGAGTATAATTCAACTCGGACCAGATAATAAAAAATATCGTTGACTCGCAAGTACTTATCTAGTACTCGCGAATATAATCGGATATAATCAAAGTTGAGTATATGATTGTACAAATGTTCTTCAAAACAAGCATGAAATTGCAGAGACTTCGTCTAGTTCGTCTAGTTTAAAGCGTTTTTATATCAACAATTATGTTCAACAATAAGAAAGGTAAAGCACTGGACGGATGTACAAACTCTTTGAAATCTATAACAGATGCATTCACGGACATACGAATGTTAGAACCAAAAGTTAAAAGTTTCATTAAACTCCTACATGATCCAGTTCGTTTAAAGCATGAATTTCTTGGTTCGAACCTTCATAGATTAACAACAAGAAAGATCAGAAACGTTTATCTCTATTAAATCGCAATTGATTTTAAACGAATGTGATCTTCTTCTTAAGACGAATCACTAAATTTATGTTGATATTTCCAATGTCAAGATTGCATGAGGAGGGAGGTGTGCAGAAGGAAGACAGTGCTGGAGGGAAGCTTGCAGGAGGGACGCGGTGGTGGGGACCGAAAATTTTAAGTTTTACAGCAAGGATTGGGTAAAAGAAATTGATAAATTTATGTGAATTTATTATACGGACTCAGATAGTATCACGAGCTACTCAGTCCAAATAAATAAATAAACAATAATATTATATTTGAATTATGTGACTTTCGCAGACTGGGTCGAGTCGAATTCGAACTATATCACGGATAGTTCGATTCGTATACCGTTCTAGTTGTGATTGTTGTTTTTTTATTCCACAATTCATCAACTAATTGGAGGTTCTAAATTTACTTTATCCATAAATAATCTTTCATTTTTATTGTATAAATCCGGGTATTTGTCGGTCCATATTTTGATTAGCAATTGATAAATACCAAAATTGACATTTTTTTTTTTCTTTTTATAAGTTTCTTCTAGGGTGTGTTTCAATTATATGCAATCATAAAATTGTCCAAAATTATATAAAAATAAAAATTAAGAAACTAGTTAGATTTCAAAGGTTTATAAAAATATTTTTATGAATATACCATTTTCTCAATTTAGAACTCTAAGTTGTTTATGGGAAAAACTCAAAATCCGGACACCTATAAAAAAAAGTCGGGTAGTAATAGAGTTGTATACGGACTGGGTTTTCTCGAGCCGGGTCGGATTCGGACTGGGTATCTAAATAATGTGTCGAGTTCGAGTATAATCGGGCTTAGACCGGGTAACATAAAGAGTCGCCGAACTTGACTCACGGACACTCGTCAGGTAAACTCGGGTAGTTCACGGGTATAGTCCAAACATATCAAACTCAGATAAAATCCAAAGTAACCAAATCAAATAACAACAAAAATCTATAACAACACCAGTAAACCATGATAAATCATGAAGAAATCAAGGAAAGAATAGAAAACAGAGAAAGAAATGAGCCGAGAAAACCGTATATCTGAAGAGAAGCGCTGCAATGAGAAAAATCATAAGAGGAGATCGCGACGTGCAAGAGGATTCACGGCGGAGTTCACGAGATTCGCGAGAGTAGAGGATGAGCGGCTGCAGGAAGATTCGCAGTGGAGGAAGGAGCGGAGGAGAGAAGAGCGCGGGGAGGAGGAGCGAACAGGGAGGAAGGGAGGAGAGCACAGGGAGGGAGGGAGGAGAGCGCAGGGAGGAAGGGAGGAGTGCCGGGAGGAGAGCACAGGGAGGGAGGCTGCCTGGGAATAAAAAAAATTAAGGTTTTAGGATTATATATTTTATCTTTAAAACGGACTCGGGTAGTATCACGAACTACCTGGTCCGGTCCGAATAAATAAACGAACCTAACATAGTACTCGAACTCGACTCATTCTATATGAGTTTCGCGA
>JAYMTC010001006.1:0-10084 GCA_036897605.1 Melianthus villosus
AGTATAGATGGAGTTCTCAATGCGATCACCTCGAAGAACCTCTCCCAAATTTTCTGCACTGTTCACGATTTTGGAGGGCTTACAATACTTCAAGTAGTAGTAGTCATAAGGAAGTTGTGTCTTTGTAGAAGACAACTTGTTCACTTTGACAGAAAGTGGATCACCCTGAGCAGAAAAGGAAGTGTAAAATACACATTGCAGTGACTATTGTGGAAAGTAACAACATAAGGCATGCACAAACAGAAGAACTTCAGCCAGATTCCTTCGAAAGAAAAATAAGAGAGAGAATAAACCAACTAACAAAATTTAACTGAAATTAATGTTCTCGAAAATAAGAAGAAAATATGTAATCAGCTCTACATCTCGGAAAACAAAATACCACCTCAAAGGAAAATGTTGCTAGCTAAGGCAACTTGGCATGAACTGAACTAAATATCGAAATGTTTTCTCTATTCCTAACAGAAATAAGTTATTCATTTTGTACTATAAGATATGTAAGACTGGTAGTTTATACAAAAATGCACAAAAATTCTGGACAATCAAAGCACAAGAAAATTGTCAGATTGTTAAATTTCATGTTCAATAACCATAACCATCACTATTAAAAGCTCGAACTGATAGTAAATGATTATTTAATATATATTTAACACTTCAACTCATGCGAAAACCAAAATTTTATTTCTTCAGTGTGGCCCATAAACTGTTTGCAACAGGCAACTATATGGCACAACATTGGTGCCTTCAAAATGCATCAGAAAGTAGTGATAATTGTATCAGTGGAAGATTGAGCATTAACCTCATGCTTTGATATATCATGTTAGATTATGTTTCTACTGCAAGCACAAACTTACTTAAATGGGTATTAATTGATATATATTTAACATTTCACCAAACAAAAATCAATTACAACAGAATCAAAGGTCCAATAAATATTAATCAATCAGAACCAAAAATCAGTGAGACAAAAGTCACTGTATCCGCTTAGACAAACGATAATATACTTCAAGCCAGAAAACTCACCCACAAGCTAAAATTCCAATTAACACCATTACAAACACACTCGGGAGAAATTTACCGATCCAAGAGAAACCAAATCAGGTAACACATAAGATAATAGCATAGATCTAGAAAATAACTAAATACCCATTAAAAATCAACCCCAGAACCCTAGATCGAAACAAAATCCACACAAAATGGGCGATAAATCAAAATAGTACCTGCCAAATTGGAAAACTAGAAAAACAAGGTGGGATCTAAACGGATTACCCTTTGGAAATCGCGAGGAGCAACGCCAGGGAGGTAGAAGGAGTGAGCAGTGGAGATTAGGAAGAGGGCGAAGAAGAGAGTGATTGTTCTTCTCCGAGCGGAGAGGCCGCCCATCATCATCATCTTCTTCTTGGTTGATTCACCGATAAATTTTGAGTGTTTTGCAGAGAAGAGAGAGTTGACGAACAAATTAAGAAGCTTTTGTTCTAATGCTTCCACCGGACCTTTTATTTATTTTTGTTTAATATCTAATCCATCTGATAAAACAGACAAAATAATTCTTTTGAGAGAAAAATATTTTCTTTAAATACATTTAAATAAATTTATTAATGAACAAGACTCTTATGGCTTATGTTCAATTTTTTCTTTTAAAATTTTAACCATAATAAAATAAATAAAATAATCCAAATTGAATATTAATCTTTTTCATAGATCAGTACTTCATATTAATTTGGATCATCCAAATTTAATATACATTTTTTTCCATAGATATAATTAATTTGGACTCATGTATCTCCCAAATAGCATCAGTAATTAGTAAAAAATAATAAGTATACAATTTTATCTTAAAACTTGTAATTTTGAAAAAAAAAATTAATACAAGTTTTTTTTTTTGTTGTAAATTCTACATGTATTCCTACCCGCATTAGAGATATGATTAATTATGTTCAAGGGAATATAGTTAAACATCTCTCAATATATGGGGCTCTAAGAGTGCCACTGACCAACACGTTGTTGGTAATATCAATTTTTATTATGAACTAATATCTATTTAATCTAAATTTGATTGTTTCTATTAAAAAAATCATATGCGTTTAAATTTGTAAGGTATAAACCTTTAAATTTTTATTAATAAGTCCTATAATCTTAAATGTTGGATTTAGAAATAATATTTTTTTAGAAAAATATTGGTGTCGAAAAAGATAATTTTTTAAACATAATATTACTATATTAAGAGTAGATTTCAATGGATTAACAATATAAACCATCAGATATTCATGTGGTTACAGTTGTTAAACTTTAACAATTTAATACTCAGGAAGGTGTGGGGTAGCCCATAATTTCAATTAGGATACACAAGTTAATTTTTTAAAATTAGGTATAATGTAAATATTTATTTATCTATAAAGTAATAATACCAAATTTATGGAAATATTGCGTACAATGAATTTTAGGCTAAAAATTATCTTGCAATATATTATTAAATATATCATATTGTATATAAATTAATACTAAGTTCCTATACTCAAAATAAGATTATATTGTATATAGTGTATGTGTCGCCAATTTAGAAATTAACACAATCTTTTTAATTTATCTAATTTTTATGTGGCAAATTTTTTTATTTATAGATATAAAAAAGTTATAATTTACCTATGACAGTGTGAAAATAAATTTTAAAATAATAAATATACAGTGCAAGATATGATTTTTATAAAAAATATATTTTTTTTATCAACAATGTGTTGGTTCAGTTGTAAGCGAGCTGATTATAAGAAGATTACGAAATGATTATAAATTATTAGTATAAATATACGCTTAATATTATAGTAAAATTGCAAGCTTTCATGCATATTATTCATACAATTATACAACATCCTTTTAGATATAATTTATTCTTACAATTTACAAACTAACTAAAAAAAAACTTACTTTTTACATTATTTACCTATCTATAAATTTATCATTTTGAGTTCACAATATCATCAAATATAATATAGATTAAATTTATTTTCTTATTTTTATTATTTTCAATTTAAATATCTCTTTTCTTCTATTAATATATTTTATTTTAAAATCAAATTCATTTTAATGAATATCCCTACTTTTATTTATTTGTATTTTAAATTTATTATTTCTATCTTATTATGTTTGTATTTAATCTAAATTGTTTGTATAAATATTTTTATTATAATTTTTTTTTATTTCTTATATTATTTTATTGAGGGTGTTGTTAGATAACAATTTTATCAGAATTAATGTTCCATATTGGGAAGCTCTAGATCTATTTCTTAAAAAGAAAAATATATTATAAGAAATCTTTTGTGTGCGTAATTATTATTTATTCATTATTAAATAAATTCAGTCATTTCTCCATGTTACATATAATTACCTAATCACTAGAGAAAAAAAGCCCAGCATTTCATCAACTGCTTCATAAATTGAGATCAGTTAATAAGAGTTGGAAATCGGTTAAATTAAACTTATAAGGGGTAAAAGGATCAGAGAGTGATAATACAGGGGTCAATGGTGTAATTATGAGAAACAAAAAAAGAGCAGATATTTCGCTCCAAATTTAGGGGAGTGGAAGCCCAGTTTTAAAGAAGAGAATGGCTCATTTAAGATCCCTAATTTGTTGTTTATGTCTCTTCCATATCTTCAAATTAACCGACAAACATTTATCTGTTAGTTTTGGAGTTTCCAATTTTCAGTCAGAGCAGATTAATTGCATATGGGTACCTCTCTTTTCCATATCTTCATATATTTGATCCATATTGATCTATCCTTCTCTATCTGTTGCCGATTGGAAGCTGTTTAATTATTGCAACAGGACAATGATTGATTTATTAACGTTGTATTTTGTTTCTATATGTGGTTTTATGGTTTACATTTTTGAATGCATTTGTCTGTTTCTCAATAATGAAGCTATTGTGTAAGTCTTTTATTCCCACTTGCTAGATTCAATAAAATAAAAATATAGGAATGGATCCTCAATAGGATGATATAAGGAGAACAAATTTAGGAGTTTTGGAAATTGAAAAGGGTTAGATGATTAATAATCTGACAATGTGTCAATGACACAAGATTATATAATTTAATATATTTTTTAACCAAATTTCCTGCAGCCAAACTGAGGAATTATGGATGCTTGTTTTGTATTGGCCTGGTCCAATGTCTAATAGTTACTGGTTTGTCGTTTTTGTGGTATTAGTTTACTGGGAAAATGATAGTTAGTTTATTGCTATATTTATCTTTAATTTGGTTATAAAAAAGCATCAGGACAGTTACGAAATAAGAGGAAAAAACAACCCATTTCACATTTTTGTTTTCATAGGAACTGTACTTTTTCATTATCATTTTTGAACAGATAAGAGAATGATGATATTTACCAGATGAGTAGTCCTATACGTGATAAGTTTTGGTCTATGAATCCTTTGATTTTCCTTGTTAATAAACGGACATTTATATTCAGCAAAAGCCGAGGAGTCTTGTTCTACTCAGCTTATTGATGGAGACGGTTTATTCAATGTTTCTGGACTTGAAAGTTTTATCAAGGAGGTGAAACTGCGCGAATGTGGACTCTCATATGCCGTTGTATCCATCATGGGCCCACAAAGTAGTGGTAGGCATTATTCTTTCCATAACCTCATTAAGTACTATGCTTCAGAGATGCTCAGGTAATGACTACGCAGTAATTTCCCTTATTGACGATTGCCTTGGGTAGAAGTTATAAATATAGATTAACCAATGAGAAAGTAACTGCAACACCCTGTCAAATTTGTGAAGGTGATCACATCAGATATACTGTACACATATATCAGCTATACTAGTGATTTGACTGAATCCACCAATCAGTAATAAGGCCATGCGCTAACACCATGTTTGAAGTTTCAGAGTACATTTATTGACATCTTTACTTGACCAAACTAAGTTACTTCTTGCAGCAAGGCCGTAAGTGGAGTAATTTGATTTGAATAAATTTTTTCCTATAGTCGATCCACAATTATGGAGCCGCTTCTGGACTCACTGCCTTAGTCATGATTCGCATAACTCATACAAGTTATCCCCTTAATAAGTAATGTGAAGGTTGTGTAATTTATTTTTGTGTTCTGTTTGATAGTTGAAGATAATTTCAAAGTAATGCAAAGTTTTAGCGAATTTTTTTTGGGGACATGTACATTTATTAGTTTTATAATAATAATCATGTAGCAATATACTGTTTTGTTAATTTTATAATCATTAAGATTATATTTTTTATTACTTTTCAGTATTATTAGTTTTTAATTATTAATTACACTATTGTTATTATTTTAATTATTATTGTTTATTTATTTTGTTATTATAAAAATTATTATTTACTTTTAGTTTTATATATTATTATTAATTTGTTCTTTATTATGAGCTATCATTATTTACTTTTACAAGGTTATTATTATTTATTATTATTTGTGCGAAAGAGAAAAAGGACAATAATATTTTACGTGGTTCGTCATAAGTCTACGTCAACGGGAGTATTTCATATATTCATTAAGCACACCGTTAACTCAACTCAATATAATGACATGGTCCTATATTTTTAACTACACATATTACTTAATTTAGGATCTACCCAAAATATCTTGCTTTAATACATTATATTAGTTTCCTAATATTCTAAAACTATATTATATTATATTCTCTTATATTCTAACGGTTTTCGATGACCTGGACAGGGAAGAGCACCCTATTAAATCAGCTGTTTGGTACCAACTTTAGGGAAATGGATGCGTTTAGAGGAAGGCATGTCTTTCAATGCTGTGATTCTACATATCTCCTACTTTTTCAGAGTTACATGGACTGACATGATTTTCTTCTTTCAGATCACAAACCACAAAAGGAATTTGGTTGGCGAAGTGTTCGGGCATTGAACCATGCACCCTTGTAATGGATTTAGAGGGTACTGATGGAAGAGAACGAGGCGAGGTACTCTTCCAAGTGCATCTTTTACATAACTTCGTCACTTTTGGTTGTCAATGTATGAATTTATCTATTCACTGTCCTTTTTATGCATTCCCAATGTCTAAATTCATTGCCTGAAGGACATTTGCATGCATATAATATAGTTTCTAACGAGTTCCGTAGTTTATCATTAATTAGCTTTCTATACTCCTCCACTTTCATTACCATGTTTCTGTATCAGAGAATTAACCTTTTGCATTACTGGATTTGTTCATGTTTTCATGTGCTTAGCCGTTATTGCTTATCTTTTTGCACATTAACCCATTGATTCTATCGCTCAGCTGTTGATATGTTTCCGGGGTATTCTTCTTTCAGGATGATACTGCATTTGAGAAGCAGAGTGCACTTTTTGCACTAGCTGTTTCAGATATCGTGCTAATAAATATGTAAGTATCTTTGATAAGCTATAGTATATGAACTTATTTTATATGTTCTCTTCAAAAATAAATTCTGAGCTGGACTAATTTTATGAAGACATCATAATAACCATGCACCCTTAACATAAGTGGTGTCATGATATTGGCCGTGAGCAAGCTGCCAATAAACCTCTTTTAAAGACTGTATTCCAGGTATTTCATGCACTAGCTTATGTGTGATGTGTATTGCTTATGGATCTAAAAGACTTACATTCTTCATCTTTGTGCTTTATTTGTTCAAAGGTGATGATGCGACTTTTTAGTCCACGTAAAACAACTTTAATGTTCGTCATACGTGATAAAACAAGGGTATGTTTTCTATCTTGTCTCCTATTATGTTTTGTAGCTACAGAGATTTTAATTGGTTTCTTACTGTTTGATTATCCTGCATTATGTAGCGATACTTTCATGACACGCAAGTCCTTTTATTCTGTTAATCTTTGCGTTTTGCAGACACCACTTGAAAACTTGGAACCGGTTCTTAGAGAAGATATACAGAAGGTCAAAGACAATTCCAGTTCCTAATTTCAGAGACTTCAATGATTTTCCCCTTTCTAATCCATTTATTTGTGTAGATATGGGATTCTGTTCCTAAGCCACAAGCCCATGTGGAAACACCCCTTAGTGAATTTTTTAATGTAAGGCATCAACCTATGTGATATATATAGACTTCCTTATCCTTTTTATGAATTTAAGTAGATTGCATTCACGCAAATTACTTATTTAATTGGTAGGTTGAAGTTGTTGCTCTTAATAGTTTTGAGGAGAAGGAAGAACAATTCAGGCAGCAGGTACTTTCATCTATTCTTGAGGTCTCTCAAGATTTTTAACACAAAAATTATGGAATATGTAGCTTATTAAAGGGGTAAGGCACGTCACATCCGATATCGCTTGACCTTTTATTCATTTTATCAAAACTTAGCAACTCCTTTTGCTAAACAAGCCTCTCTGACATGTTTGTGTTTTTTTCAACATAAATGAAGGTTTCTGAATTGAGGCAAAGATTCTTCCACTCCATTGCACCAGGTGGTCTTGCAGGAGATCGTCGAGGTGTAGTTCCAGCTTCAGGGTTTTCATTTAGTGCAGAACAGATGTGGAAAGTCATCAAAGAGAACAAGGACCTCGATCTTCCTGCGCACAAGGTAAGCTTTTGAATGGAGACAATTAATTAAAGCGTAGGAACATTATTTTCATACACAACTTATCTGCTTGAAGGTAATGGTGGCCACTGTACGTTGTGATGAAATTGCCAATGACAAGTTCGCCGCTTTCATGTCAAACGAGGTACTCTATATTTCTTGCATTTCAAATTTTTATAAGCTTTGTCTCTTCCCTTTTAATCGAACTAAGGTTTCTGTGGTGCTGTAAACTTTATAAAGGAGTGGTGTCATTTGGAAGAGGCTGTGAAATCTGGTCCTGTTTCCAGCTTTGGGAAGAAGCTCAGTTCAATTCTTGGCACATATCTGTCACAGTTAGTAATTTTTTTGCCCGTGCTGTCTATTTATATCAATCCAATTTGAGAATATGAGTTGATGTTGTAATATATGTTCTTGGCAGCACATTCTTATGTTCTTGTCACAGATACTGTACTCTATATTTTATTTCATGTATATAAGTATAAGCGGTTAAATAACCATTTTTACTAAAAGTGAACTGATGGTAGAAGGAGATTTAATTGATAACATATATTTCAACACTTCCCTTCATAATCAAAAGAGGTTTGAACCATTGACCTCTTGCTATGTGACCATGTTAAATAATCATTTCTACTAAAAGCTCGAACTGACAGTAGAAGGAGATTTAATTGATGATATATATTTTAACATAACCATTAAGCAGTATTGAGCTCCTCACATTTTTTTTCTTCTCTTAGGTATGACGATGAAGCTCAATATTTTGATGAAGGTGTCAGATCAGCAAAGCGTGATCAGCTTCAGGGAAAGTTGTTTCAAGTAATCTATCTGTGCAGTATTCTCTTTTTGTATATCCACTTTTACTTGACCATGCTGATGATTGAATTATTGTCCTGAAAACATTGCAATATAATTATTTTTGGAATAATATTTGGTCTGTGGTGATTGAAAAAGAGAATATTTTTATGTGCTTAGTTTTGTTACCTTCCGATATTATATAAGTTTACTTTTCTTAATACTAAGTGGTCTTTTTGCAACATATTTTTAGCTTGTCCAACCGGCACATCAATTTTTGTTGGGACATCTAAGGTCCAGGATTCTGGAAAAATTAAAAGAAGCTTTTGATGAAGTGTTGAATGGAGGGGAGAGATTTTCCGTGGCTGCTCATGATTGTGCTAAGTCATATATGGCCCAATTTGATCGTGAATGTGCAGGTATAGTTGTTTTCAAATACAACTCCATTTATAACACAAATAAGAAAGAGTAGTTCTACACACCACAAACACAACACTGACGGATTCCTGGGCGCGATTCCTCTTCATCACAATTTAATCTTGAATGACACATGTTCTTTACAGATGCTGTTGTTGAACAAACAAACTGGGACACATCTAAAGTAACAGACAAGCTTCAACGTGATATAGATGCACATATTGCTGCAGTTCGTGCTGCGAAGCTTTCTGAGATTACTGGTACATACGAGGTATAATATGTTAACAAGTACTTCTCATTTCAATAAATATAAATTTAGTGGGGAACATCAATGATTTTTTGACAGTTTGCGTGATTGTAAGAACCTCTAAGGAGTTCTATTGGTGTTAAAATAACGCGCGGGAAGCAAGTGTATATATACATTGCGTGATTGTATATATACATTGTGTATATATACAAGTGTATATAATTGCACATAAAAATGGGTTTGTTTTCTTTTGAGATCAAAATGGAAATTTAAGGAATGGAAGGGGTATTGTTACCATGTGTAAGTTTGGAGAAAATTTTCCACTATGTAATGTACTTTTGCTCGCCAAGCTATGGAATTCATTTTCCATATATATAATGGACTCATTTTTTTTGTTAGTAAAAGTGAGAAAATATATCATGTTTCTCCTCTTTTCATTTGTAGGCAAAATTAAATGAGGCGTTATTAGGACCTGTAGAAGCTCTTCTGGATGGTGCTAATAGCGAGACCTGGCCAGCTATAAGGAAACTTATTCGGCGTGAGACTGAAACAGCCAACCATGGGTTCTCCAGTGCACTTTCTGGGTTTGACATGGATGAACAGATGAAGGGTAAAATGCTTGAGAGTTTGGAGAATTATGCCAGAGGTATAGTTGATGCAAAAGCAAAGGAAGAAGCTGGAAGAGTTTTGGTCCGTATGAAGGACCGGTAGCAACTCCTTCCTAAACTTAAATCTATTATTCTGCTCTTTTTCTTCTCTGAATTTTTTTAAGTTACTTTTTTTCTTATGATACCTTATTGTTTGATACTTCAAAACAGGTTTTCATCATTGTTTAGCCATGACTCAGACTCAATGCCACGGGTTTGGACAGGGACTGAAGACATTTGTTCAATTACCAAAACTGCTCCCTCTTCAGTATGTCATGTTTCATTAGTCTAATATAATCTATAGAAGCACATATTTTTTTTTATATCTATTTAATTATTGATTCCTATTTTTATAATTAATTCTCAGTCACTAAAATTGCTCTCTATAATGGCTGGCCTTCGCCTTGATACTGTATGCGAGAGTTATTCTACCACAATGGTCAC
>JAYMTC010001007.1:0-10082 GCA_036897605.1 Melianthus villosus
GATGCAAGAGTTGTGGAGAAAATTCTTCGGTCATTGACCGAGAATTTTGAGAATGTTGTCTGTGCAATTGAGGAGTCAAGGAATTTGCAAGAGATGACCATCGATGATCTCGCGGGTTCTCTTGAAGCGCACGAACAACGGAAGAAGAAAAAGAAACAAGAAGTCTTGGAGGAGGCCTTACAAACAAAGATGACCATCAAGGAGGACAAGGCGATGTATGCGCAACACAACCGAGGAAGAGGACGTGGTCGTGGAGGTCGCGGTTTCGGTCGTGGCGAAGGTCGTAGTCGTGGAAATAACAATGAAGAGAGAGGACAAACAAGCCAACAAAACTGGCATGGACGAGGCCGCGGTCGTGGAAGAGGTGGTCGTTCAAATCATCAAATGTCGAAGGTAGAAGAAAGCGTGTTCTTTTTGAGTAGCCTGAAAGCTCTTCTGCAAGGAATGAGTCTTGTTATAAACCTTATCTTTGGAAACAAAATTTTTTTAAGCACGGGGTGCAAACATTTTGAACCCCACTGAGTCTTTAAACATATAAAAAAAATGAGCATGTTATACACTTTGTTGTCAAAAGGTATTGAGGTCGAAATCTTCTTATGAAGGTCTGTGAATCAAAAAACTTGGAAAGGGCTCAATAACGGAATCAAAGATCCACATGACTAGCAATAAAACTGCAACTATCATGCAAAATTTGGTAGCCGACTTGAATGCAATGGCAAAAAGGATGAATCTTTGCGATAATCAGACACTCAAAAATGATCAAGGAAAAGATAGCGAAATAGGGAAGATGATTGAGCAAGTTACTTATAGTATGACTGAAATGAAAGAACAACTCTAAGTGAGTGGAGTTAGAAAATGCAGCTAACTTACCAAACATAGTTAAAGCGGTCAACCAATTGAGACTAGTAATGATAACACCATTGAACAAATTTTCAAATTGGAGGATCGCATGTCAAGATTGGAAGAAACAATCACTTTGACGTAGTTAAAATCGAAAATCGCTTTTAAAAATAGAGCGGGGTCAGCGCAAAAAAAAAAAGAGAGTTTTCAAGAGGCTGCCGATGAGCTATGAGAAGATAATGAAAGTAATAGTCAGTCAAGGACTCCTAACATTGCCCGATGTGTACTCCTTTAACAAAAGCATCATGATTTAGCAATTCCGGGAACCAGGTGTGCTTACAACCAACAAGATGGACATTCAACTGAAAATTGTTCCCGTTTGAAACACGAGATCCAGAATTTAGTGGATAGTAATAAAATATGTTTTAAGGCAGAAGAACCAAGCGTGGAAGCTTTGTTCAAGGAAGAAAGTGTCAATTATTTAACCCTAACTATGAACTTGACCCAAGGGAACACTGACTGATGCCAAGTGGTTTGAATGTGACAGTGTCGAGGAGCAAGCGTGGAGCGTCCAAGAGTTAATAAGAACATTTTAAACTTGTTTTTATAGCTTTGTCAAGTCGAAAAATGTTATGAATGAGTTTGTGTGCATATCCATTTGTTCATAATAAAGTCTGCTTGAATGTTTAACAAATGATAGCATAAATAATTGAATATGTTTTATACCTGATAATGAAAACGCTGAAACTCCCTTTATAATCGAAATCTTGTGAGCGAGAGTGAAATCAGAAAAAAGAAATATTTGCTAAAAAATATTGAAATAATTAACCTAGGGACTAGCGAAGAACCGCAAAAAATTCAGATCAAGACTATCTTGATGGAACAGGAAATGAAAGAACCACAAGAGATTCATATCAAAACTCGGTTTACTTCTTAAAATTACCGGAGACAACTGTGTATTGGTCTACTACTCGTTTCGAACAGCGTCGTACTATGTTGTTTAATATTAAATTGCATATTATATGGAGTACATAAACACAAATTAATTTTAATATATTTGACTAAAGATCGAAAATATAGACTTGGATAATAAATATTACCGATTTTGTTGAATCAAACGTAAAAGGAAACAACGTCAAATATTGATTCCAACTACTGCAGAGGAGGTCGCTTTGCAAAATAGTATGCCGGAAAAACTATTTTTTTTTAGTTGATAAACTACATTGTACTTTATAGAAGTGAGGTGTTTTTCGAGTACAAAAATTATGTACTTTGTTGTAAAGGATGCTGAAACTAAAATCTGTCCAACATACATTTTACGACTATTTTATCTTTAATATATTCAGAGTTGTATGTCAAATGTATTAGTTTAGTGATGTTATTATAATTAATCCAGGTTTTACTATATTGATTAAGATTCAGCAAATCCATGGCATATTATAATTTTATATAAATTCAAAAAATCACATAAAATATTCGACTGCGCTCATCGTGTGGCATAACTGATAGTTAAGATATAATTATACATGACAAATTTATTAATTTTATTTAAATAATTTGTGACATATATATAAATATGATATTTTTTAAATTTTGTGGGACTTAATAAAAAATACGACACAAGAATTCTCTTGCCACCCAAACTAATGTCGCCCATCATCACAGGATAAAAATAACGAAAAGTGTTTTGAATTTCAATAAAATAATTTTTTTTTGCACTTTTAACTTTTATGATTCTTAATACTAAGTAAACTAATACAAGAATTTTAAAGTAAATAATTTTATATATTTTAAACGTATTATGTCCAAAACATTTATACTCCTTAACGCAACATAAGTTATCATTATTCTTAAGTGATGATGTAGAATTTCTAAAATTTTAAAAAATATTTTATAAAATCTACAGAAATTTTACAATTTATAAGAATATGATATAACAATATAGATAATTAATCTTTTTCACTGACTTCGAGGAGATAGGCTAAAATGCCCAAAGCCTCTTTTTTTTTTTAGAATTTGTAACCACTGACAGATTTTGTTAGAGGCGACAGTTAATTTACTGTTTTGAAAACAATATCTAGTAATTTAATTTATTACTTCTTGTTGTCTACACTAAAAGTGTTCGGTTCAATTATTTGGGTAGAATTGGAGATGACGAGAAAGTGAAAATAATGAATTCGGATTTGAAAAAAAAATTTATAGAAACTTTATAATTTATGATAATATAATATGACAAATCTTTAGTTTTCTTCGATATATATTACTAATTTATTCATTTAATAAACAATAAATTTGAAAGACAAATTAGTAAATTCTTGTTTTAAAAGTAATGATAAAAATAATATTTTACAGAGTTTAACATAAGATGTGGATTTCTTAAAGGTCAAAAATAAAAAAAATTTGCCATTTACATTAAAATAGTTATTCGCGGATGTTAATTAATGATTTTTTTAACAGAAATACGAGATTTTCAATTTTTTGTAAGGAAAAAAAATCAAATTTAAAGTTAGAGGACAAAACTTGCAATTTATTGAAAACTTAGGGAAAAGAATTTATATTTTTAAAGTTTGAGGATGAAACCAATAATTTGTAATTGTTCAAGGACAAATTTTACAATTAACCCTATAGTTAAGTATCAACTTTTAACATCTTCAGAGTTTTTGAACCGAATTTGAATTTAAGCGTAAACGTATCGTTAAAATGAATAGGAGATTTTTTCATATAAATGTGTCTCTTTGTTTTTGTTATAATTTTTGACTGGGCAACCCCTGGGTAGGCTTAATTAGTTGCTAATCCAACCTCTATCGCGCTCTATTCGCCCTCCCTTTCGATCTCTCACTTTCCCTCTCTTTCTCTTTTTCTTAATCGTACCAAGTTTCGTTTTCCGGCCAATTAATTCAAGGTAATGTTGCATTTTCATTCTCCAGTATCCGATTACATTCTTTGTAACTGTTGGTTAATTGTCAATTTTCCTGTTTGATCTATGTGTAATTTACATCCAATTTTAGCTCCAAACTAGTCTTATTCAAATCCATGATCCCTCATTCTATGCCTACGTTTGATGCCTTACGCCAGTCTGCAGCACTGATATATTAGTGAATGTGAAAATTTCCCTTGATTGATATATGCCTCCAAGGAAAGAAAGTGATGTATTTTCTATTGGTTATACGTACATGTGTATATGCTATTGGTTACAATGCCGAACGGGGGATGAATGACCTTTTCATGTAGACATGCAAATGTATGCATGTTTCCTGAGCTAGATCTGTCACTCGTTAATGTGTTTCGGATTATGGATTTTCCAAATTGGCATCTTATGTGCAGATAACACGTTGATTTATAATAGAGAAAAGGTACTACAAACAAAGTATTCCACATATAATGATGAATTAAATGTTTACTATAGAACCAAATGCATCAATCTCATTTTACTGGAGGTTTGAGGTCTCATTTTGTAGTGAAGACATCTGCATCTTTTTTTACCTGTCTACTGGAGGAATGGAAATATTATACCACCTTGGACCACTTGAATCATTACCCTATTTTAGAACTTCATATGTTTTTTTTGTCTGTTATGTGTGTTTAAATATTGGGTTTTTTTATTTCAGGGGAAATGCTTTTGCAGCTATTATCAAGTTAACTTCAGTTCCATGATTTTTAATGGTTTATCATACATCAGATTGTTATTTTCACCGTGGTGATCACAAATTTAAGCATATGTATCACTTCCCCAGTAATCCACAAGCAAAAAAGGATTCTAAGGATTATTATTGTTTTTTAAATAATTGATTAATTTTCACCTTTTCATTTAATATCTTTTGTAGGTGGTTTGGCCTTAAAAAGGTCTAACATGTATTCCCTATTTATTTAAAACCAGTAATACACGAGAAAATGAATGATGTTGGAGAAGTTTCTAGTAAACATTCAGATGCCCGTGAAGAAGTTAGTGTTGTAGAGGGCAAGTTAAGGCCATATCATCAAGAAAATGTTAATATTACTAGTGAGGAAACCCTGGCAGGGGTTGAAAATGCAGGATTGCATGGGGTTGCTTCTGCATCATCAGCTGTGGAGAAAGATCAAATTGTGCAGGTATCTTTTAAAGACCAAGAGAAGTATGTTCTCGCATCTCAGGATTATCCTGAGGATCCAAACCGTCATTCGAATTCAGATAATTCAAGGAACTCAACTGGTGCAGTTGATGAAGAGTTCCAAGATCCACCTGAGATGTTCTCAGTGGATGATTCTTTCCCTGTTACTCAAGGACTTCATGATTATTCTCAATCTAGCCCTGGACCTGAGAGATCAGGCTCATCTGGTAGTTTTGATTCTATGTATTATGGCGATGCTACATATTCTCCCATTTGCTCACCACAAAAGTCAAGGCCAAAGTCTGTTATGCCAAATGTGTCCCCCGAGTTACTTCATTTAGTGGATTCAGCTATCATGGGAAAACCCGAAAGCTTGCGTAAGTTGAAGAATATTGCGAGTGGAACTGAAATTTTTGGGGGTGGGGAGAAGATGGACGGTATTGCATTTTGGGTTGTTGATTCGCTTCTTGCGACAATGGGTGGTGTCGAAAGTTTTGAAGAGGATGAAAATAACAATCCTCCTAGTGTGATGCTAAACTCTCGTGCAGCCATCGTAGCAGGTGAGCTTATTCCTTGGCTTCCTTGGCTGAGCGACGGTGAGGATATCATGTCTCCAAGGACTCGGATGGTTAGGGGATTATTGGCAATATTACGAGCATGCACGAGAAACAAAGCAATGTGCTCAATGGCTGGATTATTAGGAGTACTTTTGGATTCAGCTGAGAAGATATTTGTTGAGGAAGTCGGTTCATCAGAGCAGATAAGATGGGATGGAATAGCTTTATGTCACTGCATCCAGCATTTGTCGGCACATTCTCTTAATGTTGTTGATCTGCATAGATGGTTTCAGGTAATTAGAAAAACACTTACTACCAGGTGGGCTACTCGTTTAATGCTTGCATTAGAGAAAGCAATGGGTGGAAAAGAGTCAAATGGACCAGCATGTACATTTGAATTTGATGGAGAAAGCTCTGGTTTGCTTGGTCCTGGAGAGAGCCGTTGGCCATTTACCAATGGATATGCATTTGCTACATGGATCTACATTGAATCATTTGCTGACACATTAGACACGGCTACCGCCGCAGCTGCAATTGCTACTGCTGCTGCAGCGAAGTCAGGAAAATCATCAGCAATGTCTGCAGCAGCTGCCGCAAGTGCACTTGCTGGTGAAGGTACAGCACACATGCCACGACTTTTCAGTTTCTTGTCCGCTGATAGTCAGGGTGTAGAGGCATATTTTCATGCACAATTTTTGGTTGTTGAAAGTAGCAGCGGAAAGGGGAAGAAGTCTTCCTTGCATTTTACGCATGCCTTCAAGCCAAAGTGCTGGTATTTTATTGGTCTGGAGCACAATTGCAAGCAAGGGTTACTTGGGAAAGTAGAGAGTGAGTTGAGATTGTATATAGATGGATCCTTGTATGAAAGTCGTCCATTTGAGTTCCCTCGGATTTCCAAGCCACTTTCATTTTGTTGCATTGGGACAAACCCTCCTACAGTGGCGGGTTTACAATGTAACCGTCGCCAGTGCTCTTTGTTTGCTGAGATGGGGCCCATATATATTTTTAAGGAACCAATTGGCCCTGAAAAGATGGATCGTTTGGCTTCTAGAGGAGGAGATGTGCTTCCTTCTTTTGGGAATGGGGCGGGATTACCATGGCTAGCAACAAATGAGTACGTGTGGAAGATGGCGGAGGAAAGTTCTCTTTTGGATGCAGAAATTGGTTGTTTCATTCATCTCCTATATCATCCCAGTTTGCTTAGTGGGCGGTTCTGCCAGGATGCTTCTCCATCTGGCGCTTCAGGTGATAAATCATTTATATCTATATTTCAATAGAAATATATTGTTGAATGCTCACTTTAGTACGTGTTAGATTTCTGAAAGGGCACCAATGCTGTCTAACTTTCATACCCTGAGTGCTAATCTTAAACTGCAGAATACATGTTTATTTGCATGTATCGCTTTCTTCCTTATCTCATATTGGTTTATTTCAATTTCTTGTCATGGCCAAGAAATAAATTTCTCTAGATTCCGCAAAATATCTCTATCTCTCCAAGGATCGAGATGAGATCATGGTGGATTGTCAATCTCTCTACTATTTATTTTTGAAATTTTTTATTAAATAATTTAATATAGTGTAAATATAATGTTACTTTTGTATGTAAATTTAATTAGCTTTTTAATGGTGTTATTATGTACTTTGAAATTTTTATAATCATGTTAAATATACAAGTCATAACACTTAAATATTCATAAATGCTTTAAAACAAATGATAACATGTTTATTCTATTTTCTAAGTACTCCTCACATTTCTCTCTTTTTCCGTTTTCCCTCAAAGTTATCTCGAGATCTCCTATCGTCTCTACTAAAAGCTCGAACTAATAGTAGAAGGCGATTTAATCGATATACATATTTCAACACACCACCTCGCGTGAAAGTGTGGCCCATAATGAATTGTCTTACTTCTAAGTAGGCCACACGCGAATATATGATCCAATGATATGCATGTGAAATTGGGGGAGATTATAGGAGCGGAGGTTCGAACCCTTCACATCTTGCTTTGATACCATATTAAATAACCGTCTCTACTAAAAGCTCGAACTAATAGTAGAAGTTGATTTAATTGATATACATATTTCAACACCTAGAGACACAACATTGAAGCGAGCTTTGGTCCTTGGGCATCACATCTCCAAATCTTTTTGCAAACTATAGTAAGCTGTTCTAATAGCTCAAACTGGGTGTTCAATGGTCATTCCTAAATTTGATAGGAGACACCAGTTGATGCTAAATACTGTCCTTATTGGATTATATGAATAGAAAAGAACATAATCTTCTTTCTAGTTTCCTTTGGGAACCTTCAGATTTTGTAATCAACAGTTCTTCTGGGACCATTGTTGTTGGACTCATTGAACTGTGCCACATGTATAGTTTTGTTTTGAACAGGATGCATTTTGTTGAGGAATACATAATTTCTATAATATTATTTATAGCACCTGTATTCCTTAATTCAATATATGATTCAGGTGTGCAGCAAAGACCAGCGGAGGTTCTTGGGCAAGTTCATGTTGCAACGAGAATGCTAGCTGTGGAAGCTTTGTGGGCCTTGGCTTATGGAGGTCCCATGTCTTTACTTCCTATGACAGTCAGTGATGTGCATAAAGATAGTCTGGACCCACAACGAGGAAGTCTTCCCCTGTCCGTAGCTACTACTTCTCTTGCTGCCCCAGTATTTCGAATTATATCCATGGCTATTCAACACCCAAGGAACAATGAAGAGCTGTGTCGTACCAGAGGGCCCGAGGTTTTGCCAAGAATATTAAACTACCTTCTGCAGAATCTATCTTCACTTGATGTTGGGAAGAATAATGGAGTAGGGGATGAGGAACTTGTTGCATCTGTTGTTTCCTTGTGCCAATCTGAAAAAAATAACCATGCACTTAAAGTGCAACTTTTCAGTACAATGCTTTTGGATTTGCGAATTTGGTGTTTGTGCAACTATGGACTGCAAAAGAAGCTTCTATCATCACTTGCAGACATGGTTTTCACAGAGTCAACAGTGATGCGAGATGCCAATGCTATTCAAATGCTCCTTGATGGCTGCAGAAGATGCTATTGGACAATTCGTGAGAAGGACTCAGTCAATACGTTTTCATTAAATGAGGAAACACGTCCAGTTGGTGAAGTGAATGCTTTGGTTGATGAACTCTTAGTGATCATTGAGCTTATTATAGTAGCAGCCCCTCCCTCGCTGGCAGCAGAAGACATCCGTTGTTTACTTGGTTTCATGGTTGACTGTCCACAACCCAATCAGGGAAGTTTATTCTGGCAGAGATTGTTTCTGACATGGTTTAAATGTTAATGTGGGAGTTGCAGTTATACTAATGTTCATCATCTTATCTTATAAATACATGTCAAGATACATAACAATATATATACACACAGTCCTCTTTCACTTCTACCTATTTGCTATTACTGGCTTTATAAACTAATTTGATTTTCTGATATTGAAACGTCAAATTATATGTGTGTGTATCCTATTTTCTATTACCGTTTTTATGATTACATGATTTTCTAGTACTGTCACGTATTGGTCACAATGAGTCATGTCTTAAAAATACGTATGCATGCACGTGTGCACATATATGTGCTGTGCATTCTTTTATAAAGACTAAGGCATGTTTTCTCGCTGTCATCAGTATATATTTTTCACAGGTTGTTTCAGTTACACAAATTGGTCCTTTTTACTTTTCTTTTTAGCACCTGCAACTCATATACATCAAACTAAGGCATTCAATTATCATTTGTAATGTGGTAGAAATGCATGAAATCAGTTACCAGTCAAATTTTTATTGTCAGTCTTTTGCATGATGAAGTGTTGAAAGGCTATTTGAAAAACATGAAGCACAGATAGGAAAATGTCCATTGCCCAAGTTGGCTAAAAATGTGAACTGTTTATCATGCACAATTTTTTGATACCAATTATCTGATAAAAAACATGCCTATTGTTTTTCCTGAATGTGAATTGGTTCCTGTAGTTTTCGGTTCTACTAATGTCGTAACCTTACAATATCCATCAAGATCCTACTATTTTATCTGATGAGGCATTTACTTTAATTTGGAATTTGAAATGTACGAGGCATTGTGTTCCATATTATTCTTTACTGACTTCAGTTATTTTCTTCTGTCAGGTTGCCAGGACATTGAATCTAATCTATAGGCTGATTGTGCAACCGAACACATCCAGAGCTCGCACATTTTCTGAAGCATTTATAGCCTGCGGTGGGATAGAAACAGTTCTTGTCATGCTGCAACGGGAAGCAAAATCTGGTGATAGTGTTTCAGAAAGTACACAAATTGATGAAAGTTTGTCATCTCAGGAACTTGAACGAGATTCTAGTAGTGGGTTTCAGTTTCAGATAAGTAGTGAGGATGATGAAGGAAAATCCCTCAAGGAGAAGGAATTGGTTTCTAATGAGAAAAATTATGAACCTGAACCCTTTAACAGCGCTATCAGATATAACACTGTTTCTACAGGCATGGGAATTGAAAGGATGTCTTCTGTCCAGGAAAATCCTTTTCTTAAGAACTTGGGAGGCATAAGTTTTAAGATTAATGCTGACAATGCAAGGAATAATGCTTACAATGTTGACAG
>JAYMTC010001008.1:0-10082 GCA_036897605.1 Melianthus villosus
AGTTTGTTATAAATACAAATGTAATTTTAAATATATCAGCCATGAAATAAAGTATATAAAGTAAGGTATGTTTGGGAGGCCCGGAAACAAAAGTTCAATAATAAATTTCAGATTTTCGGATATTCGGATTTAGATATTCGAGTTCGGATATTTATATTTTAATATATAATTTAAATAAATTATTTTCAGATTAGAATATATCCGAATTCGATTTGTATCCGGACAGATACGAATTCGGATACCAAAAATTAATATCCGATATATTTAAATTCGAATTCGGGTATATCTAAACGGATTCAGATTGAGATATACCTTCATCTGCTTCGTTTTACATCTGTTTACACTTGAAAAATCCCATTTTAACTAGAAACTCAAAATGAATTATGCTTAAACCTGGAAGTACTAGATTTTCTAACTGCAAATTTAGCATGTTTTCATGTATTGTCAGAAATTGTCCTTTTATGTTAATGTACTTCAGGCCATCTTTGATCATTCTAATATTGGATAATGATATGAGAGAATTTATGAGCTAAAACCTTAGGAAATGGAGTGAGTTAGTTGGATCCTACATATGTATTGTGATAGGATCAAGGAGCAAAATCTCGTCTCATGGGTATGTCTTCAGAAATCCAAAATGAGAAATTTCGTGAAAATTTTGAGAAACTGTGAACAAATGGAGAAAAGTGAGGACGTAGAAAACAAATGCTATTTTGCGAATGCCTAAATATATCATATTGATTTGAAGCTTATATGTATACCTAAATGTCATAACTCACAATAAAATGCGGATGTTATGAACATAGTGCAAATTTCTATATTTTTAATAATACTAGTTGTTAAAATTAAAGTTTACATCGTTATAAGAAAAAAAATTATTCAATACGAAAAGTAGATAAATATTTAGAACATAAATTGTTGATTTTCTCCCACCTTTTCAAGATTTTTGCACAAAATTCCTCTGAATTCCGTGCAAAATTTGTAAAATCAACGAAATTTTGCATATTGGACCTGCTAAATTGGTAGGATAAAGTAAGATATATATTCTTAAAATCAACTAACAAAGTACCGTGATTGGACGATAGAGTTTTTTATTACTTTATCTTTTCTCCCCATTCATATCCTGTCAAGACTTCTGAAGGAGAGCCCCTCTAGAAGTTGGATCATTATCTGTTAAAAAAAAATAAAACGCCGTTTATGCCACAGGTTTTATTTCAGGATATATAATGTAGTTATATATAGTGTCTGGAAGAATTGTTTCATTGTTGTTCAAAAATCTTGATATTACTAATGTTCATTACTGGTTACTTTGTAGGTGAGTGGAATGAATATCATATTGGTACAAACTTTATGCCCCATGTGATCAAAGTCAATGCTGGTGAGGTATTATGTTCTAATACATTTTTTCTCAATGTGTTTCCCACCATTTTTTATATACGATATGTGTATAATACTCTATATTGGCGTTTAACTCCATCGGATGAGTAGGATGAATATTTTCTATGTTGTTTTTATTTTCTCAAAAAAATCAGGAGGATATTTGTTAATTAATATTTGTGAATTTGTATGAAACTAACTTTTTATTCTTCAACAGAATTGCTCATCTTATTAAAATTTGTATAACTGCAATATGTAGACTACCCATGTGAGATGGAAAATGTTCTGTCTGTAGAATTCCATGTGCTCTTTTATAATATCATGACGATATTTCTTAAATAACACACGTGAATTTTTCTTGAAGGATATTACAATGAAGGTTATATCATTTTGTCAACAAGGACCTCGAGCTATATGTGTTCTATCAGCTAATGGAGCAATTTCCAATGCAACACTATGTCAGCCTGATTCTTCTGGTGGTACTTTAACTTATGAGGTGCGGCATTACCATTTCTCGAAATAAACCCCTTTAGTAAATTTAATATATTTTGGAATTTAATTGAATTCAAGGGGTGATGTTTGGTTATCAACTAATTTTTCTTTCTGCTATATTCCTCTGCAATCTGATTGTTATAGTTCTGAAATGGCAAAGCATGCAGTAACATAACAAATATCAGGCACTTGACGACATCCATATATACCAATGGCATTATTATTCTCAATAGACAACACAAACTCAACACAAACTCATCAGTAAATGCATGCATGCTAATTATGTTATTCAAGAAATGATACTTTGGGCTAACCGACGTGACATGAAAGATGTAAAGAATCTTAGGGATGATAGTTAAGCTGCTTCTAAATCTAGATCAGTTTTGAATATTAGCTGGTGGTATTATATCATATTATATGCTATTAAATATAAACCTGGTATGCACAATCGGTTTTTCATATTTTATCCAAAATTCATAGTGCTTGTTGGTTAATCTTAATCTAGGGAAGGCAGCAACGAGAGCTATATTTGTTGGGATTGAAAATGTCATATAACAAGGATTCCAGTTGGCAATGGCTGATGAAATAATCATCTAATAACAAGCAATATAAAGAAAGAATCAGAGCTAAAATTATCAGGACAAACTATGTCCAACATAAGATTGAAGATTCTGAGTATAGAACAACGAACACAAAATTTTGCTTCAGGATCCGTTCACACTATTTTTCTATTCTAACTATCAAAATTTTGGCTGCGTTTCTGAAACTCATTTCCAAGTTATAATTTAGGGTTACTTTGAAATAATTTCCTTATCGGGATCATTTATCCCTACTGAGAGTCAAGGAACCAGGAGCATGACAGGTGGACTTAGTGTCTCTTTGGCAAGTCCTGAAGGCCGTGTTTTGGGAGGAGGAGTTACTGGACTACTAATAGCTGCTACTCCTCTGGAGGTAATTTCATGGGCATGTATGTCGTTTTCTTTATGCTATCCCTCCTCTGAGAGGCAAGGAAGAACCCGTTATTTCCCCATAGCCAGCCGTCTTTGATATTTGGAGACGGCAGACATAATATATGATACTATACTATATAAATAATTCATGGTTAAAGTATTTTGCTGATTGCATTTTGGCTGATATCAGGTGGTGGTAGGCAGTTTTATACTCGGAAGACATCATGAGCAGAAAACGAAGAAGCGGAAAAATGAGTCCACACCGGCCTCTAATGGCATGAATGTACATGGGCAGCTGAATTGTAATACCTCAAACTCACACTTTGTTTCTCCATCATCTAGCCAGCAGGATATATGGTCCACCATGCACATCATCCAGGATTCTAGAAATTCAACAGATATCAGCATATCCTTGTCAGGAGGTTAATTTGATAAGAGTCCATGTGGCAACCGAGCACCTAAAAGTTTCTCATTGGTTATGAGATCCAGGGTGTTCCTTCAGGTTTCTATGTTGGCGTAAACACGTTAGGTAGATGAGGTAAGGTACAACATCTGGTAGTCAACTGGTTCTTTTAGTTCTCTTATCGGGTACGATAACCATATTTGATATTAGCTAATTATTAGTGTTCTGCAGCTGTTATTCTCGGATACTCAGATAATGAAGAGTGTTTTATTCTCCTAATTATATGTGATCCATTATGGTTCCAAACTTGTAGCTGTTTTTGAATATGATAGGGCTTTGTCACCTGTAGTTTTGTGAAAGATATATTTACCCATTCGGATACAAATTTTTTAAGTTTCAATGATGTGTGGATATGAGGTTTTCAGTTATTAATTATAGAGATACGTTTCAAGTTAGTTGTTTCAACTGTTTTATAAGTTTTCAGAAATTTATAATACAGTTGATTGTGATGAGAAAACCCCCATGGTTTTGAAGGTAGTGTACTTTATGTGCAAAGAGTTTGTTGGGTTGAGTTGAAGGACCTTCAACGTGAGTCTGGTCCAATTATTATAAACTCAATAGCCATTGTATAAAGGCTAATTAGATTTATAATAGCTAAATTTGAGAACATAATAGCCAGAGAGAGAGATAGAAATAGTACCACCAAGTACCAAAGAAGAGGGAGTTGTGACAGTTTCTTATTTCGTCAATTTTCGCTTCGTTAACTGTTGGATTGGCCTGAAATTTTGATAGTAGTTTCAGAAGAAATCGTTCTTAAATCTAAATGGTAGAGACCGGGTTCAGAGGTCTCTAGGTATATACGAGAGCGTTGATGTACCTCTGTTTAAGTAGCTTATTGATTTATTTTGTTAGAGAGTTCAATTTGTGATTACCTCTAGTTATATTTAGAGTGAAATTATTGTGTACCCATTATTTTTATAATAGAAAATTTTGTCCGTAGTTTTTTACTCGTTAAATTCGTTGTTCATTGTGCATTAAGTATTCTCTTACTTGTGGTTATTATTTATAGCACTTGATTATATTCTCATAGGTTTAAAGCAATTAGGAGAACTTTATTTCGTTGTGCATTTTGAGTTTATCTCACCGTGTCTCTGTATAAAGTGGTATTAGAACTTTGGTTAATTGAGTAATTGTTTTGAATAATGGATATTAATACAAGTAGAGGGGTAGATTTAGATGATTCGAATTATCATGTCTGGAAATGTAAGATGAAAGGTCTTCTTTATGTAAAGATTACCGAAAATCCGTATTTAGTATAACTGTGAGAAGACTACAAATGAGGAATCAAAAAGTTTGTGTGTATGTCAGAGAGTGAGCCAATAATAATATTTTGTATCATATAGCGGAAAAAAGAATGCACGGTCATTATGGAGAAAATTGAAGAGTTGTATGTTTAAAAACTGACAATAATAAATTATATTTAATTAAGAAGATGTGGTTTTAGGGTAAGGAGACGAGACATCAATGACAAATCACTTCAATATTTTTCAAGGAAGTATTAATCAGTTTTCTGTTATGGATATTGAATTTGATGATGAGATACAAAGCTTGTGGCATTTTGGTATATTATCGGACATATGAGAGAAGTTGTGAACGTCGTTATCTAATTCAGTATCAGGAGGTGTGGTTTTAATATATTTGAATAACAATAATGTTTTGAAATTAAAAATGAGAAGAAAGTTTCATGGCACTTCATCGCAATCAAATACATTAGTTACTGAGACACATGGGAGAAGTAAAAGCATAGGTCTGAAGAATAGATGAATTAGTAAGTTCAAAATGTATGCACACATCGAGAATTTTCAGTGGTATTAAATGACATATGATGAGAAACTTTTGAGAACTTAAGATACATAATGAAAAAAAAATAGTTAAAGAGGATGAAAGTGATGGTGATCGAGCTTTTATTGTCCATTATTTTTTTATTGTACATGATGTCTTGTTAACAACCTTGATTGTCATTAGATGATTTAGACAGTTAATAGTGATGCTACGACTTATGTTATATCTCACAGAGAGTTTAGAACAAGATAGACAATTGGTGATTTTTGAGATTTTGAATGAGAAAAAATAAAATGGCTAAAGTTTTCGGCATTGAGAGATGTGGTTTTAGAAACCAAGAACCATACAATGTTTGACTTTGAAAATTGTTTAAAATGTTTGAAATTTGTTTGAGTTTGACTTCTATAGGCCTACTTGATTATGGGGTCTCTAGTACTTTTTGTGACGATAAATGGAAACTTACCGATTGTTCTTTGGTCGTGGCAATGAGCTGTAAGATATAGGGTATGTCATGCCTGCGAATGCTTCCAAATGTGTTATCAATGTGGTGGATGATGATGACACAAAGTTATATGACACAAAATGTTGGCTCACATAAGTGTGAAAAAGATGTCAATTTTGGGATGAAGAATATTCTTTGAGGAATGGAAATCATACAATTGAGAAAGTGCAGTCATTGTATGTCAAGAAAACAAAACATAGTTTCTTTGAAGAATTTAGCTTATTCAAAAATTCAAAGGTATTTAATTTGATTTGTACATATGTTTGAAGTCCAATAAAGACAAGAATACTTGACGACAATATTTTATTTTTTACATCCATTGATGATCATTCAAGGAATGTTTGAGTTTATATATTGAACGATTTAGTACTTTATGTGTTCAAGTAATTCTAGGATTTATTCGAGAGATAGACATAGAAGAAGGTTAAACATGTTAAATCAGATAATGGATGCAAGTATTGTGGTCCATTTTATTATTATTGCTAATAGAAATGTATACAACATGAAAGGAAACCTACGAAGACTCGTCAGTCGAAGGCCGTAGCTGAAAGAATGAATATGACACTAGCTAAAATGATGACATATTTATTTTCTCAAGAAAACTGTCAAGATCCTTTTAAGGTGAAGCTTTCGGTAAACATGACTCCATGTGTTTCCTAATGGTTTCATATTTGTAATAGAGTTGTGAGATGGAAAATGTCTTATACGATCACTTGCGTGTTTTTAGATATAAGATATTTATCCACATTCCCAAAGAAGATGACTCTAAACTTGATGTTAGGACTTGACAATGCGTATTTTTGCGATATGACCATGATGAATTTGATTACAGTTTTATGATTCAGTTGAAAAAAGATCTCACCAGGAGTCGTGTTTATAAAAGATCTGATCATAAAACGACATTGATAATATAGAGAAGTCAGTGTCTTGACATAGTGTTGATTTAGTTGATTCGAATGCAGTTTTTCATATATCAGTTCTAAAACTTGTGGTAGATGGTAGTCATGATCATCGTAACACATGTGATGCAGCTTCTCATACTTATACATATGATTCTATTGATAATGAGTTGGTTGTGAGAAAGACTCGACTCAGGAGATTTAACAAAGTGAAACAACCTTCTATGAAGTATTCTGAAAGTCAATATATACTATTATATGAATATATTGAATATATAGAAGAAGCAATGAATTGAAGCTATGCAAGACGAGATGAATTATTTGCATGAGAATCACGCATTTGAGTTAATAAAGTTGTGTAAAGGCAGAAAAACATTGAAGAATAAATGGGTATACCAAGTGAAGCGAGATGAACCCCCCTCACTCAACGTTTCAAAGCTAGATTGGTGGTCAAATGCTCCATCAAAAAAATGTGATTAACTTTAATGGGGATACCCTCCCAAGTTCTAAAGGTGTCTTTTATATGTACAATTCTTAGTTTGACAATTAGTCTCGATTTATAGGTTGAGCAAATGCATATGACGATTGCATTTTTTATGGCCATTTAGAGGAAGAGAATAACATGGAGCAACTATATGGTTCTATAGTGATGGGAAAATATGAATATGTCTACAGGTTGAAGAAGTATTTAGTGCTTAAAGCATGCAATAAGCCGGTGGTATATGAAGTTTGAGTTGTTATGAGGGAGCCATGCTACATAACTACTTTAGACTATTGTGTTTTTGTGCACAAGTTTTTTATGATGATTTTATTATATTGTTGTTTTATTTTGATAACATTTTAATTGTTAGCAAGAAATCGTCAATGATACATAATTTGAAGAAGTTCTTGAGTAAGTCTTTTGTTATAAAAGACTTGGGTCAGCAAAATAAGTCATTGGCATAAGTATTACAAGAGAGAGAAATGTGAATAAAGTTCAATCGAAAAAGAATTAATAGAAAAATAAAGAATTAGATGGATCGATATATTTCTCCAAACAAATGAAAATGAGTACTTATAACATGAAAAATACATTAACTAGGTGTTTAAAAGATTTCGCATAAACAATATTAAAATAGTTAGCTATCCTCTTGTTACTCACTTCAGATTGAGCACTAGAGAGAGTCCATCCACACTGATGAAAAGAATGACGACATGGAGAAAGTTTGGTATGTTTTAAAAATTGGGAGTTTGATGTATGCGATAATGTGTACACGTCCAAATATAGCACATGCAATGAGTACTGTTAATCATTTGCCTTAAAGTATTGGAATGCAGTAAAGTGGATTAAGAGAAATCTCAGAGGTACGTCTAATTTGAAATTCAGTTTCAGTTGTGAGAAACATGTGTTAGTTGGTTACATAGATGTATACATGGCTGGGAATATTGGTATTCCCAAATATATTTTAGGTTATTTGATCAATTTTGCAGGTGAGGCTGTATATTTGCAATCCAAATTACAAAATTATGTTTCTCTTTCAACTATAAAAGAAGAATTTATTGTAGCAAAAAGCATGTAAGGAGTTGTTATGGATGGATAAGTATGTTGAAGATTTAGGTTTCAAACAAGACCGGTATGTTTTGATAGTTAGCGTATAGGTAAGAGTTCTACATTTCATGCGAGGTCGGAACATATTTATGTGAGGTATTATTGAATACGTGATGTTCTTAATTCCAAGTTGTTAGAGTTTGATAAAGTTCATACTCATGATAATAGTTTTGATATGTTGACAAATGATTTACCAAGGGAAAAACTTGAGACTTGTAGGTTGATCGTCGGAATGGGGGAGATCTGTTGGTTTGAGTTCCTTTAATGTGAGTGGCCCAGTTAAACATAAGCCAGCAATTATAAGGGTAATTAAGTTTAGAATGACTGAAGTGAGATCATAATAAGAAGAGCAAACAAGTGACAACCGAGTAACATTGAAGAGAGAGTTGCCCCTAGTTCTTGATTCATCTGTTTCCGCTTCGTTAACCTTTGGAGCGGCCTGCGATTTTGACAATAGTTTCAGAAGACATTGTTCTTTAATTCGAATGGTGGAGATCATATTATGAGTTCTTTAAGTCTATCTAAGAGCAACGTCTATATGTTTTTGTTTAAGTGGTTTCTTAATTTCTTTTTGTTAGAAAGTTCAATTTGTATTGAACTTGTATTATATCTAGTTGTCCAGAAAGAATTGATTGTATGTCCATTATTTTCATAGTGAGAGATTTGGCCTATGAATTTTTTACTCTACTATATTGGAGAAGTTTTTCTTCACTAAATTCAGTGTTCGTTGCATATTAACTATTTTATAATTTGTAGTTATTGTTTATCATATTTGATTATTTTTTCAGTTCAAAGAAATTAAAGATATTTTATTTTTAGTGCTCGTTGAAAATAATTAAATATGATAAAGAATAACTAATAAAAACTACATTTTAGAGATATATTATTTCTAGTGCTTTGTTTTTACACATAAAACAAAGTCTTAAATGTAGCCTTTTTTGTTTGCTCTTTTAAATAAAAATTGTCATTAAGTGAATCTTGATTCCTTTTATATTAACATCACTCGCGGTTTACTGGTACTATGTTCGCTCATTTAAACTTGTTAAATTACATAGATTATAAAATACAAAATATATGGAAGCTAAATATCAACAATACAAACAGAAGGTTTATGATTTTGGCATACCATCATGCTATCTTTCAATTTTGTCCAAAATATTGCTAGATACATGAAGATCTTGTGAACAGGTATACCCACCTCACAAAAATATATTAGATATAAGTTAAGATCAAGAAAAGTGATATACATTTGTAGTTGTGAGTCGAACTCTAACACCCTACATATTTGAGTCACTCCTGATCAAGAGAAAGTGATTTTTGAAAGTTAATTGAGACTATATTTGTGTAGAGTATTTCAATTATCTTGATTTTAGCTTATTTTATGTATAAAATAAATCATGTGGAGGATTTTGAAATTCTTGATTATCATGTTTTAGTTTAAATATGAGGGGTATTGAAATGATACATGTTTTGATGGAATTTCAAAATCCCTTAAATCCTCCTTAGTATAATAGAAATTATGTAATTACGTTTTCATGTCATCTACACATACATTACTTGTATATAAGAATGAAGTAATTGAAAATTTCTATTTAAATACCCTACTCAAAATTTTATAAATTGTAATTTGGTCCCTGAATTGCTAAATTTTATAAATATGTCCAATTTGAGATATTACGATATGGTCCTTCATAATTTTAATTTGCTTGTGTTGTCCATGAACTATAAATTCAACTCATTTTTTAAAATTTCCATTTATGCACAAAATTCATCTTTCTTCCTCATTGATTTCTCTCTACTATCGGTGCTGATGAATTATCAAGGCTTATCGAATCTAAGACTCGTGTAAGGAAAAACGCTGAAGTTTTGTTTGGAATTTTAGTTGTTTTATGAGTACTTCAATAAGAGATTCGTCATTCTTAGTTCTTACATATATTTGTTATTTTCTGAATAATTCCTATATATTTGAGATGAGTTTGAAAGCCGCGATGTATATGTATATATATATGTATATGTTTATATATATATATAT
>JAYMTC010001009.1:0-10078 GCA_036897605.1 Melianthus villosus
GATTCAATGGTGTGGGGGAACCACCATGATGGAGATAGGTTGGAAAATACTTGAAGATTTGGAACTATTTAATTTATGATCAATTTGTTGTAACAATAGTTAATAAAGATTTCATGTTTTCTTAGTATATAACCCTTATGCATGATTGGTTGGGCCAACCTTAGGGTTAATGAGAATGAACCCAATGAAAAGCATATGCATGTTTAGCTACCAAACCTAGAGTAGTTAGCATGTACCCTTAGATTCTTAAGATGACCACTTAAGCTAGGTAGATTACCTCATATGATTAATTAAAATTGGACTTGAGTGATTGTTTTATCACCTCATATGCTAACCTAAAATCAAGGGTCTTGCTTGTTGCATTGTCATGCATTTAGAACTCTTATAAACAAACTAGTAATCAAACGTATTCAAGAAGCAAACCGAGTGAAGCCCAAGTTTATACTTGGGCGGATTGGGGTGTCTAACACATTCCCCTCTTCGTAGACATTCCTCTGAACACTTAAAGATAATTAAATCAGAATGTCTGGCTATTTAGACTCTCAATGAAGTCCTTTGTAGGTTTTCCTTATTATCCTTTTAAAATAAATGAGGTGGCGACTCGAACATGTTCCTAGGGTGAGATCCTACCGATTTTATTTGGATCCGACCGATGTAGTTTTAGTGACATTAGAAACGTTCGAACAAATGTCGTGAATCCAGATCAGTTAGTGATTTCCCCCAATCAAGATCTTTACAACATCGACTGTGGTCGGTCATATTGTTGCAGACATCGAACATGTAGAGTACAAAACACATGTTTATAAAAAAAAACGGTTACAAGTGAACGGAACGGAGTGGCATCTGCCCACATACCACGTATGATCAGTGCTGAGCAGATGTCCAATTTTTTAAAAAATAATTTATTTTCCAGGATTCGAGCCAGGGTCTCCCCTTTCCTAATTCCCTGCACCATTATGCTATGAAAGGTTTCTTAAACGCTCCTCTTTATAACTTTTTATTTTGAATTTTGAACTCTCATTCATCTTTTCTTCCTTTTCTACCAACCAAGTTTTTATTTCTCATTATCGGGAATAAGCTAAGCTTTTAGCTCCGGTTGTTCAATCAGATTTAGAATCGGATAGAAGAGTTAGGGGGAATGGAGGACTGACGGACTACAAGTGGCAAGGAATCAGGTGACTATTTTAATCAAATGTAAATTGAAAACCAACCAAGAGCCTATATATATAAATTATGATTTATTAATTTTGGTTCGAGACCAAAAGAAAATCCCTGCTGCCATCTCTAATTTTTTTTTTTTTTTACTATCGTCTCTACTTTAATTTAAGGTTTAAGAGTCAGTTTCCCCATAAACTATACAAGTTCTATATTTAACCACTTTAATCCTTCAATTCTCATGTCTTCATTAATCATATCCATTTTTTGCCAACTCGTCGAAAATTTGGAGATTTTTAATCTACATGGCATATATGTTCTATGTGACCTATTCTTTAATCCTTTTTTAATATTTAGCCCCATTTCGCAGTTACCCTTTTATATTAGGAGTAAATATTTAAATTCTAGTAGAAAGGGGAAGGCATTTTGACGAATTGCTCCATTCAATCATCAACAGAACCCTTTTCATTTACCCCCTACCCAAGAAGAAACCCTCATTCCCATAAATTAGGGTTGTTCAAGATGACAGTTTTAGTTAGGGTTCTGCCGAAACCATCATTCGCTAAAAGAAACCCTCATTCGCAAGAAGAAACCCTTTTGCTAGTAGTGATGAAGTTTCTTGCCCTGGAATAATGGTGTTTTACCTAAAATGAGTTGCAGGAGACTCGAGGTATGGCTGAATTTTATATAACAATATATAATCAAAACACACTATTAATGTTAAAAATATAACATTTTACCCCTTGAAGTTCCAATTCTCGTTTTTCTTATCCCAATTCACTTAAAAGATCAGAGTTGTAGTTGTAATAGATGTGATTTATGGGGAATCCACCAGCATGCTATAATGACAGTACATGAAATTAGAGGGAATGTGGAGAATTATCTAAATCCTTACTACCAGGCAACAATGATGAAGGCTCACATGAATGCAATTGAACCACTCAGTGGCCTCAGCCTATGGGATAAGTCTTCAGAAGATCTCTTTCCTCCTATTTGGAAGAAACCTATAGGAAGACCAAAGAAAAACATGAATAGAGGCAAGGATGAGCCATAAAAAAATCATAATGGTACTGCACATAAGGTACCTAGGGTTAGAATGCAAGTGAGGTGCAGTGTGTGCAAGTGCACTGATCATAATGCAAGCACATGTCCACAAAAATATATTGGTCATAATGCAAACTAGTAAAGAACCAAAATAAAGAAAGTTTTCATGTCCAATTTAAAATGACATATTTTTACCCTTAATAGGGGGTCACGACCCGAATTTCGAGTAATGATCGGTATGAGAAATGACGTGATGTTACCCTCACAAGCCTCATAGTTTACTTACTTACTTTACACATATTAATCCACCTGGATTTTAAAAATAATAATAAGAGACACATGTCTCACATACACTGTTCACATTTCCCAAGATAAGTATAGTGGATTCTAGATAAAAAAAATATATTTCTTTACGTAACCCTGTATTTACATAAAAAACTTAACCCCATCCGAGGGTTTAATTACAGAAATTACATAAAACTTGTTTTCACAAAATATAATATGCCCCACCATAAGTCATAAAATGGTGGATGATGTGCCATGAGCTCCCGATCCTCTAGCTAATCTGAAAAACTAAATATAGGGGTGGAATGAGTACAAATACTCAGTGAATGAAACCATGCTTATTATAAATGCCTTAAATGCCATCATTTATATGTATGCACATTAGCATGACATAATGCAATCAACAATATATTCAGTATCACATTACATAGAATTGTCTTATGCCTAACATTAACTATGTCTCATCATACCTAGAATTTATGCAAATGCATAGCCCAATGCAATAAGCAGGGTTCTTTGATACCCCATGCCAATAAGCATGGTTCTCATATAACTAACTGAGTTTGAGATCTATCTTAGATCAATGTTAGACGTATATCATGCTTTCACATATGTGCCACCTAAGCACCACTTGTATAACGTGCATCATAGGAACCACTTGTATAACTTGTATAATGTGCAACATAGGCACCACCTGTATAACTTGTATAATGTGCAACATAGACACCACTTGTATAACTTGTATAATGTGCAACATAGGCACTACTTGTATAACTTGTATATATATACTTAATAATAGTAGCTTAGTGAGCTACATCAATCAAACAATACCTTACCTTGCTTCATTTCCTGCATAACAATTTCGTACAATTCCGATAAATTCCTTATATACCAGTATGTTGCTCAAATAGCAACCCAAATCAATAAATCAATTTATAGCAATTTAATCATAACCCTAACAAGGGTTTAATTCAATAACTAGGTCATAGCAAATATTTCTCATGCAAAATCAGTCTAAACATAGAATCACTCTCCTTTGTTGTTTACCGGACCCTTGTCATGTTCTGTACCTCTTTGGCTTAATCCAAAACCAGCTAATTGACCTAAAATTTATATCGATGTGAAGAGCACATCAAACTATGCTTGAATATTATTTTAATTTAACCAAAATGCAAGAAGAATTAAAGAATTTGGCGAAAGAAAATTAAGGAGAACCTCAGCCCTTTCTTTCTTCCCCGACTTCTCTCCGCTACCCTTTACTTGTATTGCTTCTGTGTGGTTTTTTTTTTCTTTCCAATTATGCAATTGCAATTGCCTCTCTCCCACTAACGTTTTTTTTATTATTTATTTTGTTTTTATTTACTTTATCTTTTTTTATATATACGCGGTACGTCTATTTCTTAACTGTATTTCAACTTAACTTAATTAGTACAACTAAATTTAATTCCCACACTTATGGTTAATATTGTGTCCACGAGACATTTATTGACAAATAACAATTTAAGCATACATTTTAAAATAATTTAAAATGCGTGTCACAAATCGAAAATCATCAAAATTATTTAACATGCATATAAACAAAATTTAAAATTTTCGGGTTCTCACAGAAATTGGCAGAGAGGTTCTGGTCTGGTGGGTCTCACGGCATGGCACTGGTGCCTCACGCTGTGGGAAATTGGCAGAGAGGTTCTGGTCTGGTGGGTCTCACGGCGTGGCACTGGTGCCTCACGTGTGGGAAATTGGCAAAGAGATTTTCTCTCTAAGGGTCTCACGGCGTGAATTTGATCCCTCACGTCGTGAGAATTTGCCAGAAACCTTTTTGCTTTGCTCTTCCATCAACTTGTTTTGGGTGTGTTATGATTTCCCTGTAAAACAACCAATTGAAATTGAAACAAAGTAATTATTAAGGAAAATTTTAAATTAAGTAAACTAAAATAAAAATGCTTGGGTTGCCTTCCAAGTAGCGCTTGTTTATAGTCCTTAGCTGGACTTAACCTTCCTTAGACTCCAAGATTAGAGAGCTCGAACTGCTCCATCTCGTCTGTGGATGAATTTATCAAGTACGGTTTCAGTCTCTGGCCGTTTACTTTGAAAACATTTGAGTTCTCTCTTGTGATGTCGACAGCCCCATGCAAATATACTTGCACTACTGTGAATGGTCCAGACCATCTGGACTTCAATTTTCTAGGGAAAAGTTTTAGCCTAGAGTTGAAGAGGAGAACTTGTTGCCCAATTTTGAACTCCTTCCTTTGGATGTGTTAATAATGCCATCTTTTTTTTTCTTTGTATATCCTAGCATTTTCATATGAATTCATCTGAATTTCTTCAAATTCACTCAGTTGTAGGAGTCTCCTCCTTCCCGCGTTGTCCGTGTTAGTATTTAGCTTTTTGATTGCCCAATAAGACTTGTGTTCCAACTCTACTGGAAGGTGGCAAGCTTTGCCATATACTAATCGGTATGGCGACATACCAATTGGAGTTTTATATGCTGTGCAGTATCCCCATAGAGCATCATCAAGCTTAGATGCCCAGTCTTTTCTTGAAGTTTTCACAGTCTTCTCCAGTATTTGTTTAAGTTCCCTGTTTGAGATTTCCACTTGTCCATTGGTATGTGGGTGGTATGAGGTGGCCACCTTGTGAGTAACCCCATATTTTTAAGGAGTTCTTCTATTTGCTTGTTGCAAAAATGCGTACCCACGTCATTTATAATGGCTTTAGGGACTCCAAATCTAGAGAAAATTTGTTTCTTCAAGAATCTTTTCACCACTCTTGCATCATTTATGGGAGTTGCAATGGCTTCCACCCACTTAGACACATAGTCAACCACCACAAGGATATATCTGTAGTTGCCTGATGGGGGAAATGGACCTTGGAAATCTATTCCCCATACGTCAAACAAGTCCACCTCCAAGACCTCATGAAGAGGCATCTCGTTTCTTCTTCCTATATTTTCGGTTCTTTGACATGTATCGCATGTTATAACAAATTCTCGTGCAAATCATTATGCATGGTTGGCCAGTAAAATCCGGATTGCCACACCTTTGCAACAGTTTTTGTGCTCCCATTATGTCCTCCACATGCTGCTGAGTGGCACTGATCTAGAACTCTATTGATCTCTTCCTCTGGAACACATCTTCGTATTATACCATCTGCTCATTCTCTGTATAGTAGTGGCTCTTCCCAAAAATAATATTTTGAATCGGATAAGAATTTCTTCTTCTGATTGGGATTCTGGTCTGGTGGAAGAATACCACTGACTATGTAATTTACCATGTCTGCATACCAAGGCTGATATTGGCTGATGGTCATCAATGTTTCGTCCGGGAATGTTTCTCCAATAGGGATATTGTCTTCTTCATCTCCCCTCTCTAGGCGAGAGAGGTGGTCAGCTACGATTTTGTCAGATCCGTTTTTATCTCTGATTTCAAGGTCAAACTCTTGAAGGAAAAAATCCACCGAATGAGTCTAGGTTTAGCATCTTTTTTGGACATTAAATATCTCAGTGCTGTATGATCTGTTTGTACTATAACCTTTGATCCAACTAGGTGTGATCAAAATTTATCCAATGCAAAAACAATTGTGAGTAGCTCCTTTTTTAGTGGTAGCATAATTCATCTGAGCATCATTCATGGTTTTGCTCGCATAATAAATCACGTGCATGCGTTTGTCTTTTTGTTGTCCTAGAACTGTGCCTAGCGCATAGTTACTTGCATCACACATAAGTTCAAATGGCAGGTCCCAGTCTGGTACTGTAAGAATTGGTGCTGAGATAAGTTCTCCTTTTAACCTGGTAAACACATTTAAACAGTTAGTATCAAAACAGAAGTTTGCCTCTTTCTCAAGTAAATTACATAAAGGTTTAGAGATTTTGGAAAAGTATTTGATGAACCGTCGGTAAAAACCGGCATGTCCCAGGAAGCTGCGGATTCTTTCACAGATGTGGGGGTGGCAGTTTTTCAATAACTGAGATTTTTTCCTTGTCCACCTCGATTCCGTTTTTGGATATCCTTTGCCCCAAAACTATTCCTTCCTGTACCATGAAGTGACACTTTTCCCAGTTGAGGACTAGGTTTGACTCTTCACATTTTGCAAGACTTGAGATAGATTAGCTAAACATGTATCGAAAGATTAACCATAAATAGTGAAATCGTCCGTGAGGACTTCCATTGTTCTTTCAACAAAATCTGAGAATATTGCCATCATACATCTCTGGAATGTGGCCGGTGCATTGCACAGACCAAAATGTATTCGTCTATATGCAAATGTGTCGTATGGACAAGTAAATGTTATTTTCTCTTGGTCCTCTATTGATATGGGTATTTGGAAATACCCTGAGTAACCGTCGAGAAAATAGTAGTATTGATTACCGACTAACCTTTCTAGCATTTGATCAATAAATGGCCAGGAAAAGTGGTCCTTGCGGGTTGCCTCATTTAATTTACGATAATCAATACAAACTCTCCAACTAGTAACTGCCCTAGTGGGGATTAGTTCATTGTGTTCATTTTTAATAACTGTAATCTCACCCTTTTTGGGCACTACATGTATGGGACTGGTCCAAGGGCTATCAGAAATTGGGTAAATAATAACTGCGTCTAATAACTTAAGGACTTCGGCCCTGACTACTTCCTTCATATTAGGGTTAAGTCTTCTCCGTGCTTCTATAGTTGGCTTATGATTTTCCTCCATGAGGATTCTATGCATGCAAAGAGAGTAACTAATCCCCTTAATATCTGAGATTGACCATCCTATGGCTTTTGTTCTAGTTCTTAATTCCTCTAGCAATTTTTCAAGTTCTTGATTAGATAGTGATGTACTTACAATGACGGATAAACTTTCATTTGGTCCCAGAAATATGTCCCTGAAGTGAGCGGGAACGGTTTTAAATCTACCTTAAGTGGAGTGGTGGTCTCTGAGCTTTTTGGCCCCAGTGGTTCATAACACTTAAATCTTGTCATAGGTGTTGAGTCAAGACTGTAAGCAATTTCTGCAATTTCTAGGTTGTCATGCTCACTTGTTGCAGATTGGCTTAAACTGGTGGCCAAGGGCTCTTGTTGATTTTCTTCCAGGTTTTCTTCGGATAACCTGTCTACACAATCAATTCTAAAACAATTTTCAGTGAAATCATGGCTTTTTACAGCCTTGAATAAATTGAATTATACTATTTCATTACCTACCCGTAACGTTAATTTTCCATTTTTTTACATTGATTGTAGTCCCACCTGTTGCTAAAAATGGCCTTCCTAAAATGATAGGGGTTTCAGCATCCTCGGGCATTTCTAAAACTACAAAATCGCATGGAATGTAAAACTTATCTACTTTTAGCAGCACATTTTCCATAACTCATATAGGATAAATTACCGTTCGATCAGCTAACTGTAGAGACATTTTGGTCTTCTTGAGCTCTCCGCATCCTAATTTCCTGCAAATAGAAAGAGACATTAAACTGAAACTAGCTCATAAATCACTCAGAGCTTTTTCAAAATCGCATTTTCCAATTGAACATGGTATAGAGAAACTCCCTGGATCTTTTAGTTTAGGAGGAAGTTTACTCTGAATAATTGCGCTGCATTCTTCAGTCATAGAAGCTCTTTCAAGAATTTTCCATATATTGGCATTTGTGCGAGGGAATCAACGAATGGTATGTTGATATGCAACTGCTTGAAGACTTCCAGAAATTTCTCATACTGCTTGTCAAGTTTTTGATTTTTCAACCTTTGTGGAAAAGGTATTGGTGGAACATATGGTTTTGGAGGCACATATGCTTTCACCGTTTCCTTTTCTGGTGCTTAGTACTCCTTGGCTCTTCCTGGATTTCGTCTCTGCTAAAATCCCCAACTGTCTTCCCCCTTGTGTATTAATAGTCTGACATTGCTTTTTAGGGTTCACCTCAGTCTTTGAGGGAAGACTTCCATGTGTCCTTGAGTTAGATGCTCCAGCCAATTGGCCTAAGTGCATTTCAATATTTCTGTTATGGCTGGCTAATTGGTCAATTTTTGCTTCCAATTTTTCAAATATGATTGTGGTCCTATTTATCATCTTTATCATCCTGATTAGGAACTCCTTGATTTAGCTGCTGGAATCCTGATGGAATTTGTGGTTTCTACTGACTGTTCTGGTTTCCCTAATTTCCCCAAGACTGATTTTGATTTGCTGCAGGTTGATTCTATATCTGATTCTGCTGGCCACCCTGTTGTCCCTGGCCTCCCTAAGAAAAATTAGGGTAGTTTCACCAACCAGGATTATATGTATTCGAGTAGAGATTATTTTGTTTTCTACTGAAATTAGACACAAAATTCCTTTGTTCTGTAGATTGACAATCAGTAGAAAAATGAGGTCTTCCACAGTTTTCACATGGCATATCATTGTTACTCACAACGTGTGTTGTAACGTTGACTATTTCAAACTTCTTTCATATGGCATCGACTCTTGCATTCATCATGCTAATAGCATCAAGATTATATATTCCTGCTGGTTTCTTAGCATTTATTCTATCGTTAGACTATTGATAATTATTCGAGGCCATGCCCTCCAATAGAGCATATACGTTTTCAGTGGTCTTGCTAATGAGACTCCTTCCTGCAGCTGCATCTATAGTGTTCCTTGTGGAGTGTAATAACCCATTGTAGAAAGTCTAAACGATAAACCAGTTAGGCATGCCATGATGAGGGCACTTCCTTTGAATTGCATTATACCGTTGAACAAAGCATGTGATCTCTTTTCTTAGTTGTGCAGTTTTCCTAGGTAGAAAAATGCTTTGTCAAGAATGTGTTTGTAAACCCATCCCAAGTATTGAATTTATTGGGAGTTTGATTTTTTAGCCAATCCTTAGCTTTATCATTTAATGAGAAAGGAAAAAGCCTCAATCAAATGGCGTCTTCAAGAAAGTATCACAAATTTCCAGGAAATTTGCAAGATGTGCATGAGGGTCTTCTCTTTCGATGTCGCCCCCGTATGCATTATGTGCTAGCATTTGCAGAATAGCAGGTTTAATCTCAAAGTTATTTGCTCTCAAAGTTATTTGCTGCTACGTTGGGTTTCTCAATACATAATCTATATCCTTGATGGTTCGGCATAGCAAATTCACGCAGAGTGCATTGATTATCGGGGTAATCAATTTGTTCTGCCATATCTAGATTCTGATGTACCTCATTTTCTTCTTTAAACTCACTTCGTAATTGGTGGAAAGTCCGTTCTATTTCTGAGTCAAACTAGATTGATCCTGAATATAATATCCTCCGCATAAACAAAATAAATCACCTAGAAAGAAAAGTAAGCAAACAGAAAATTATAAATGTAAATTAATGCAAATCTAAATTATTAAAAGTAGAAATTTTCTAATATTGACTATTGCCTTCCCCGGCAACGGTGCCAATTTGTTTAGCGATATTTTGCATGTTTTTACCTCAACAAAACACATATCACAAATAATATAATGGTTTTTAAAAGTAGAGTATCGTCTCCACAGGGAAGGTTTAATCAAGTACCAAAAACATATTTCCATACTTAATATTTATAAAAAAAATTTAAGAAAATAAAGAATTGTGATTTCAAGAACTTTACTTAAAGAATTCAAGAAAGAATTATCTAGAAA
>JAYMTC010001010.1:0-10078 GCA_036897605.1 Melianthus villosus
TCCATCCGGATGTATCCGACCATTAGAATGTACATAAGAGTCGGAGCAGTAGGTGTTCCTTTTATTGTTTATTCATAGCAGGCTGGCACAGATTCGGTGGGTGCCTCTGCTGGATTTTATACGTCATTCTTGGATCCTGTTTGAGGGTCGTGACAAAGTTGGTATCAACGCCTAGATTTTGTTACCTTGGTTTGCTCGCTTCCTTTCTTCTTTTTTCAAAACATGGAGCATAAAATCTTGTAAAACCCTTTATGATCTCAATTCACTTCGAGAGTCATTCTTCTTTACATGCGTTAGGGCGAGAGGATGACTGGCTCTACACCTAGAGGCCGAGGTTTTTCGGGGAGGTCGTCATTTTCTTCGCTGACCCTTTCAACTCCAAGCACACAGAAGAGAGATATGGCTTAGATTTATGATTGCAAGGCTTTTGGGCGCAGGGACTTGGGGGGTTTGCTGCATGAACTGGGATCATGCTACGCTTGTGGTCAGCGGAGCACCACACAAGGGATTATCTACAGAGGTCCGAGTCCAGCCCTCAAAGCAATCGTCCACTTCATACCTCACTTTTCAACATCAACTTCTTTTGCTAGTCAGTTTTTCTTAGGAGGGACGAGATGATGCAGTTCACCTACGAACTCGAGGACGTGATTCAGTGGGCATAGGACATGGCATGGTGATTTCTCTCACACAGCAGGAGCCACAGACATCCCCGGATGTCGTTGGAGGAATAGTTTCAGTATGTTCAGTTGATGCTTTGTTTTATTCGATCTGTTAGCATCACACTCCTTTGTGAATTCAGTGTTTGTTCCTAAATTTCATGTGAACCCTAGTTTGTTAGAACAATATTGGTGTGTGTTGACACCAGAAGGGAATATATTTAGGTAAGATTTGTGTATCAAGGTTGTTCTACAGAAATTTAGAATGTTGAGTTGAGGGATGATTTGATACAGTTGGAGATGACAGAGTTCGATATCCTAGGGATGGATTGGTTACCCGCCAATGCTGCAACTATGGATTGTTCCGAGATAAGAATGAGGCTGTCCACTGCACAAGGAAAGGAACTAGAGTTCCAGGGGAAATGGAGTGTGGTTCCGTATATTCTGAAATATGCTTTGTGTGCTCATCAACTACTTTATCAAGGGTGTCAAGGTTACTTGCCCTGCATCCATGACACCGATCAATATAATGCATTACTAGATGAGGTAATTATCGTACGAGAGTTCCCTAACGTGTTTCCCCACAAGTTGTCCGGTCTACCTGACCTCTGTATAGGGAAATAGACTTCACCATTGAGTTAGTATGGGTACTAATCCTAAATTTATCCCTCCCTATAGGATGGCACTAGCGAAGTTGAGGGAGTTGAAAGTTGAACTTCAAGACCTTTTGGATAAAGGCTTTGTTTGGCCTAGCTCCTTCCCTTGGGACTCACCCGTGTTGTTTGTTAAGAAAAAATATGTCTTCTTAAGATTGCGCATCTGACACAGACAATTAACAAAGTGATCGACAGGAACTAATATCCCTTACCGCGGTTTGATGACCTCTTCAATCAATTACAGAGTACCCGGTACTTCTTAAAGATTGAGATGCGGTTGGGTTACCCTAAGTTGAATATTAAGAGGGAAAACACTTCGAAGACTTATTTCAGGACCTGTTGCACCTGTTACATGAACTATGAATTCCTAGTCATGTCCTTCACAGACATCATCTTGATGTACGCGAGGATAGAAAATGAGCACAACCAAAACTTTAAAGCATATCTCCCAGTGTTAGGGAAGAGAAGGTTGTATGTCAAGTTCTCAGAGCGTAGCGTGACCTTCTTAGGCGATGTGGTGGCAAGCGATAGGATCAAGGTGAGACCAATCAAGTGGTACTGAAGTATCCCCAAACTAAGATGCTAACCAAGATACAAAGTTTCTTAAGTTTAGCAGGGTACTACAAGAGGTTCATACAAGAATGCTCCTGACTATCAGAATCGCCCATGCGACTGACGCAAAAAGGAGTGATGTTTTTTTGGGATGACAAGTGCAAGAGTAGCTTCCAGAAACTTAAGATTTACTTCACTAGAGCTCCAGTGTTGACATTTCCTTCTTGTTTGGGAGATTATGCAATCTATTTTGATGCATCACAGACATGTTTTTGCTGTCTGCTGATGCATAATAGAAAAGTTATAGTCTATGCATCTAGGAAGTTTAAGAGGCACGAATACACTACCCGACTTATAATTTGGAGTTGGCATCTATAATTTTCTCCTTAAAAATTTGGAGAGATAACTAGTATAGTGAAACTAGTGAGGTTTTCACCATTATAAGAGTCGACAATCATCTTCTCGCAATGGGATTTGAACTTTAAGACATATGAGGTGATTAGAGTTTTTAAAAGATTAGGATTGTACAATCTTGTACAATAAAGGACGAGCAAACGTCGTAGATGGTATTTTGAATCAAAAATCAGCTTGGAGTTTAAGCCACATTGTGGCGGGTGAATGACCGATTGTAGCATATCTTCAGTCTCTAGCGAACGAAGGAGTGTCTGGGAAAAAATAGATGTGGGAGCCATTGTATTTGAAATGGTGATCAAACCTCTGTTGATGGAGTTGATAAAGGGAGAGTAGGAGAAAGATCCGTGCATGGCGAGAATGAGGCAGAAATTAGAGCAAGGACTACAATGATATTTCCAGATTGATATTGAGGGTCTAGTACGCTATATTACTCAAGCATGTGTGCCCAACTCAACATGTATTCGTAGACATATTTTGGAGGCAGCACATGCGTCTGCCTATTTTATCTATCCCAGTACCACCAACATGTATCAAGACCTGCGAGAGGTCTATTTATGGGGAAGGGATGAAAATGGATGTCAACTTTGTGGGCCAGTGTTTTGTTTTTCAGCAAATAAAGGGGGAGCATCAAAGACCCTCTAGACTGTTACAAAACTCATTCCAGAGTGTAAGTAAGAAAATACTGGTATGGATTTCATTACGGGGGTTTTCAGTGACTACTGAATGGTAATTCCAAATGGGTGATTGTGGACAAGCTGATCAAGTCAGTTCATTTTTGGCCGGTCAAGACTACTTGCATAGTGACTCAGTTTGTGCAACTTTATATTGATTTCCATGTTTTGGAAACAAGTACAAGAAGCGTTGGGGATAAGGTTGAGCTGAATATATAACCTTTCATCCACATACATATAGGACAGTAAGATGACATATCATACATTGGATGACATGTTGCGAGCATCTGATAGATTTTGGACTAGCTTGGACGCCACACTTTCCTTTGATTGAGTTCACTTGTAAAACCAGTTATCAAGTGAGCATTCGGATGAAACCTTTTGAAATTTAAACCACAGATAGTTAAGGAGACCGCAAGGAAGTATAAACTGGTTAGTGAAAGGATAATCACTGTCCAAAGTCGACGAAAGGCGTGAGTTCCTAAAATTGTCCTAAACAAAGGGTGTATCCCAATTTTGTAAAAAAAAGAGAGTTGGCATCGAGATATGTGAGACCATCCCATTGGAGATTCTAGACAATATTGATGTAATAGCTACACATTGGCCCTATTTCCATATGGATCTTAAATGATACATATTTTATGCATGATTTACTCTTTATTCTCTATGATTTTAGACATAATTATACATATTTTTATCATATTCTGATGTTTTTGATTTGATTCTATTTTAATTATTTGATTTCACATATTTAGGAGAATCACTAAGAAATTCATCAAGGTTGTGCGGAAAATCAATGATAGATCAACTAATTTATGATAAGTCGATCAATACGAGCTAATGACACAAAATTTAAAGTACAAGACGAATCTGTCAATTGTCCACGCCGTGGGTTTTGCGATTACAGGCCTGCGGGATTTGAGCTTTAGCTGACACATGGGCTTTTCTATTATATTCGATATAAATACAAACTTGTAACTTAATTGGGATGACGACTTGTGAGAACATATTAGTTTAGTTTTTACTTCTTTCTTGTTCTTGGATTGAATTCCATCGGATTGTAGCGGATTGGATCTTGATTCAAGATTGTTTCAATACAGTTTTGGTTTATTATTTTCATCCATTGTCTTCATTATTTCTTGGTTATGATGATTAAATATTACATGATTGTGTCTTTAATTATGAGTAGCTAAATCTCTCGCTCTAAGAATTAAGATGTAGTCATTCTTGTTTCTTGTGGATGATTGGAATTCTTGTAAGATAGCCTAATTGAGAACTAGTTTATGAAGTATTGGAAGATGAAATAAACTAGAAGTCATAGTTAATAAACTTAAAGATTGGCAACATAGAAATATTTGTTATTTCTTTATGAGATTAGACCATTTAATTGTTTCTTGAACGTAATGGGTAGGATTCAATTAATAGATTGATCATGGAAATGTCAATTGAGGATTGAAACCTACACTCATAGTATTCTTGGCGGGATATATGTACATTTGAAACTGTCTTTGATAAATTCAAGAACGTTAGAGATAATGTAGAAAGTCTTTCATTGATTTATTTGATTCCACAAGAACATGATGATGAACCTAATTTGTATGTTGTTTTATATTTGATTTAATTCTTAATTAGCGATCGTGTTTTTAGATAATTATTTTTTGAATTCTTTAATTGAAATTCTTGAAATTACAATTCATTCTTTTACAAAAATTGTTCTCTAAATATTAGAACTAGAAATATGTCTTTGGTATTTGATTAAATTTTCTCTGTGGAGACGATACTCTACTTTTAAAACTACTATATTATTTGTGATCCGTGTTTTGCTATGGTAAACGTGTGCAAAAAATAACTCAGTAAGGTACCTCCAACAAGCCAAAACTGCCTACCAAACAAAATTATCATTGGTAAAATCCTTATCCTTCAATCACCTCAAGCAAATTCGACTATAATCACTCTTAGAGAAAGCAAAAACTTGTTTCCAAAACGGATTTTGATTCTTCTCTAAATGCTTAGTAATTCCTTTGTAGTTCCCTCGCTTCCGTAAATCAGTTTTCGAAAAAAATGGATCTGGCAGACAATGGATTGGATCAAAGATATATGAATGGGTCGGACAAAACTGTTGCATTAACCAAAATTTTAAAAAATTAATTGAAAACCGATTGGAAAATTTGTTGGTTAATATGTTTTATATCAATTTTAGAAATTAGATATTATAGATACAAAATTAACCAAATATTAAATTATGGATATTAAAAATAGAATTAAGCCACAATAATAATTAATAATTAATATCTAACAATGCAAGCACAAATTTCATGTGAGGTAAATTTACTGTCATCACTAGGCATCAAATAAGTATCAGTCAGCTTTAAAAACAAGCATCTATACAGAACCGAGGCAAGTTACTGCTGCTACTGCTATAGTACTAATCATAATATAACTACATGGTGGAACCAATTTTTTTTTTTTTTTTACAAAGTACCAGGTCATCTTGGACCAGACAATTCAACTGCGTGAAGGTTGTCGGTGGAATCCAGGATCCAGTTAGAGATCCGATGTGGGGCTAGATCAATGTCCTGTCCGACTACCTCTGATATCTTTTGCCATTCTTCCCATTTTTCTGCCAAGCCATCGCCTTCAAGCATTCTGACAACATCTGACATCTTTGGTCGGTCCATTGGGGATCCCTGTGTGCAAAGCAGTGCTACTTGGAATAGTTGTTCTACTTCAGCTTCAACATAATTGTTCTCCAGATCTGGATCAACCAGCATGTCCAGTTTCTTTTCTTTCAGTAGTCCTTTAACCTAAGAAATTGCCCCCAAGTGTGTTATATAGCAAGTAACAAGAGAATTTACCCGAAAGAGCTTTGTAGGCTAAATACATAAGCATAAAGATGTAGAAATTCAGTAAAAGCATACCCAATCGAGCAACATGACATCGTCATCATTTGCAAGCCGAGCAAGATCAAATGCTCTCTGCCCAGTGATTAGCTCTAAAAGTGTTATACCATACCCAAAAACATCGGTCTTCTCAGATGATTTCCCCGTGGAAAGGTACTCTGGGGCAATATGCCCAATGGTGCCACGTACAGCAGTTGTTACATGAGTATCCTTGTAGTCCATAAGTCTAGCCAACCCAAAGTCACCAACTACTGCTTCAAACTCCTCATCCAACAAGATATTTGCAGCTTTCACATCACGGTGAATGATTCTTGGGTCACAATGATCATGTAGATACGAAAGGCCCCTTGCAGAACCCAATGCAATTCTTTTCCTAGTTCTCCAATCAAGCGGTGGTTCTGTTGGTTGGTGTTCTACGATACATTAGATCAAAGAAAAAATTGTTATGTTGTGGAGACAATACTACATCTGACGCGACAGCCGAATTGACAACAAGGAAATGATACAAGAACACACTCAGAAGATAGAAAATTTTGAGAAGGTGCTATACCTCTCAGACATGAAGCAACACTTCCATTAGCCATGTACGGATAAACAAGCAGCCGTTCAGTTGGTGTCATGCAAAAACCTCGTAACCTTAGTAAATTCCTATGCACAGCCATGCTGATCATTTCTACTTCTGTTTGGAACTGCAACTCCCCACCTGGAGTGCGCTCTTCTTTAAGTCTTTTCACTGCCACCAATGAGCCATCAGCTAAACGTCCCTTGTACACCTTACCGAATCCACCTCTGCCAAGAATGTTCTTGTTGCTAAACGTATCTGTTGCAACTTGTAACTCACGTAGGGAAAACCTTTTGAGCTGTCCCAAGTGAACTTCTGGATCTTCTTCAGCTGTACAAATACAGGGCAAGTTATAACCCATTTTAGGTTTTAAGTATCAAATTTAGTCCTTCTTTGTATACCACAGACCAGGTACATCAAAAAAATGATCTTGGGGCTTCCTTCTTCGCCAATATGCAAAGAATATTGCAGGGGCTGCAAATAATAAAGCAGCACCAGCAGCCACTCCTCCAGCTATTGGTCCAGTAGGGTTATTTCCTTCTGCAATAGTGTAAGCTTCAAGAATGTCAGGCACACAAGAGGAAATATATCAACCGAAAAAGAACTTCAAAGAAACTGTGATAATTTTGGTTGAATTGGTGAACCCTGAGTTGAAAGAAATTTGGAAGATGAAAATATATGGTACGCACGGAGGGGGGTCGGGAGGTGATTATTACAAAACAAACGAACAATTCAAATGGTGATACTTTTCACCAAATAGCATTGTCAGTATAGAGACACTTACCAGGAGAAGAAACTGTTGATGGAGGAATATACGGAGGTGGTGGAGAAAATGGTGGAGATCCAGGGCAGGGCTTGCCTGTAACAGGACCACACAGATTCAAGTTGTTTGCAAAACTGAAAATTACATAAAATAAGACAATTTAGTCATCAGTAAGGTAGTTCAAATGCGCAGTTGATTACATTATTCATCAGAGAAATACCTTATGGGAGTAAATAGAGAAAACGAGCCACTGTCTGGGACAGGTCCGGCTAATTGGTTATTTGATAGATCCCTAAGTTAGCATAGAAAAAAATAAAATAATATTATTCCATCTTAGCATAACTCAAATCATATATTTGGATGAAAAGTGAAACAGAAGAGAAAAGAAAGAAATAAAATAGTATAGGCACTTACAGAACTTGTAGGGCAGAAATGTTTGTCAAGGACATGGGGATTGTCCCTGAGAGGCTGTTATTGTTGAGCCGTCTATCCTTGTACATACAGACCAAATAAAGCAATGTCAAGTCGGAGTAATACCAAAATAAGGAGCTTATTTCAATATGGAATAGTAGCCCCTGAAAAAAAAGTTGATATCTGCAATTTGGGTTGGGGTTTGTGTAGTTTATCCACCATACCAAATGATATCCATCTGATAGTTAAAAAGTGAGTGAGAACATATTGTTAAGCAGTTCATTCCAATACTCTCTAATTCAGTAAGTTCATGGATGTGCTACATAATGTTACTTTCTGTAAATTCACTAATATAAATCACAAAGTTCAAAATCGATAAAAAATTGCTAAGAGCTGTTCCATACTTTTTAGTTTTTATTTAAGGAAACGTCTAACAAATGCGGGATATTTATTAGTGATTCTGTTTTCCTAATTGAAGTAAAAGTGGTTTATGCACATTTGAAAAAATTGTCTCAAAACATTAAAAGGAGAATACAATTACTATTTAACCAATGCTCGTGGGCACTGACTAGTAAAACCATCTATCTGATGATAGTATGACCAACAGGGTAGATAGATGCACAAGTTGTTAGAAACCTCCAATCTTCATTAGACTTGTTAACCATCTAAACAATCAAGAAATAATACAACACAAAATGACCTACGAAAAATTTAAGATGAATGGTGGACTCTGTGTACATACAGGAATCTCAGCTTCGTTGCCTTTCCCAAGGTGTCTGGAATGGGACCACTGAAACTGTTCAAGTAAAGATCCAGGCTAACCAAATATGTGAGATTTCCAAGATCATTAGGAATTGGTCCACTTATGTTGTTGCCATACAGCTCCCTGTCATAAATAAGGAATCCTAACTTAAACATTTAATAATGTTCAAACTAACAAACTTGTGAAGAAACACAAAACACCAGCACAAAACCTGTAAAATATAAAAGTACGCACATAGTCCAATGAAAAGCCTGAGCTCATCGTGAGTAAGGAAAAATAATATTTTTTTTAACAAAACAGAGAAACCTCACAAGAAAAACAGGAAATAAACAGGATGGGAAGGCATATCATTATTGAACCTGATGCAAAGAAGTTAAAGGCTTTTGACAATTAAAATATAAAGGAGACACTAGGTAAAACTTCAGCGATATACATGACATACAGGTACTGTAAATTCTTAAGCTGACCAAGCTGTGGAACCATTTCACCAGATAGTGCTGCATTTCCAAGATCACTGCAGAGACACAGAAAGGATAGTCACATAAAATAATCTCCTTACTTTCCTTTTTGTTGTATTAGCTCATAAAAGAAATAAAAGAGAGTTCCTTACACTCTTATGACACTATTTTCATTGTTGCATGTAACGTGAAACCAGGTGCAAGGATTTACAAGGGTAGGGTCCCAACTCTGCAGGACATTGTTAGGATCTGCCAAATTTAAGCGAAGGCTATGCAAAGCATCACCTGATAATGAAAGCAAGAATAATTAAAACCCACCTTGACTGTACTCATCGCCTACATCCCAAGACGTAGCAATGTGAAGAAAAAAATCAGCAATTCCCATTAACATTTACCACAATCAATAGGACTGCAGGAATGGCTAAAAAAAGGGTAACCGTAATAGCCACAAAATGGAAGGTACATAAAAAAGGGAGACTGAAAATTTGTTAGTAAGTACTAAAATACAAAATATTTTCAAATTCTTTGCAACTGTTATACACCAACACTATGAGTAAAGGGACTTTTAGTAATGTTAGTTTCAACATCCTTCTAAAATTACAAAACCCGTAAGGACAGTATAACAAACAAAATTGGCTCTCACCATTACATGATTATTAAATCTTGTGCCATCTCATTTGAGCAGATAATAGAAAACCCAAATACAGCAAGTGAAATAAACAAACTCGGATTCATTAACAATCACTAAAACTACAATATATTTTCAACTTCTTTGTAATTTTATACACCAACACTATATAAAAAGTATTTTTGGCAAAGTAGGTTCCAACACCATTCTAAAATTACAAAATGGGGAAGGGAGAGCATAAAAAATAACAATGACTCCCTCAATTACATGATTATTTACTTGCAGGTTATCTCATTTGACAAGAATAACAGAAAACCCTATTTAGTATAAAGAATCACACAAATGAAACGGCCACAATTCCGAATCAACTAGTTTCAAGTCATTAGCAATAAAAAACAGTTAATTACCTAAAAGTCTCATTCCTTGTACTATTCCACAACATAATCAAGCCACATGACCACTTAACGTCTCATGATATACCGACAAAAATATAGCAATTCATTAAAGTCTTTATCACGATAATCAAAATTAGTATATAGAAATGACAATTAAGAACAAGAAAGAATATAAATCGATAAACCCAATTCAATTAAGCTACTAAATAACTCCAAAATGCAGTAACCTTCAACGTTAGCGTAGATGAC